>JAQHUG010000048.1:6512936-6576268 GCA_028555095.1 Dicrostonyx torquatus
TGTGGGGGTGGGAGGCTCAGTGCTGCAGTGTGCCCACTGTCTCTGATCTTCATCGCCATGCTGTAGGATGTGGCTATGGTCAGCCTCTGCTGAAAAAGACTAAGACAGGGGTGACTTCCTCAGGGTCACACTCAGCACTCAAGAGGCAAGATTTGAATCCACAGTTCCCCAACCCCAAAGTTCACTCTCTATCCATGACTGTGCATTGCTTCCTAGACTAAGTCATTATCTTCTTTATAGATGGGGAAGGCTGAAATTTTCTCTGCAGTAGAAAATGTGGCTGCATGGCTGCTGTATGTGTGTATGGAGAGAGGCCTGGGAGGGAATATTGTGAAATTATTGTGCCCAAGCAAGACCATAAGTTACTTTCTTCTTGTAAGATGTGGCAGACAGAAAGTGCCTAGAGTAAAAATGAGCAGATTAATTATAATGGGCTGGTGAGTCTGTCACAGTCAGAACTAGGCATCACCAGCTTCCACTGGCCTCGTCCTAGACATGGCTTTTAGACACTTTCCAGCTTGCTCCCACTCCTGACTCTGCTCCCATTCCATAGACTTCTGGAACATCCTATGCCCGCCTGCCCATTCCCTGCCTAGAAAACCCTCCTCTTGCTTCAGGTGACTTTGTGCTGCATGGAGTGTGCTAAAGCATCCTGGACCAGCATAAAGGGCTATGTGCATTCTCTGCCTGGCTGCACCTCAGTGGGAAGTGCACTACATATAAGTCCCTCCCTCCCTCCTTCCTTTCCTCTCTCCCATTTGTTTTTTTGAGAGTCATTATACCCCTGCCTTCCCTGCTTAGCCCCCACAACTCCTCCAAGCCTTGCTGCCCAGACAGAGCTGGGTGTTGTAGTTCCCTGGCCCTTCAGCATCCACATGAGCTCCAGAGAGCTAGGTGCTCCCCCAGTGGTTCCCTGCCCTTCAGCATCCACATGAGCTTCTCAGAAGGTGGTGCTGTGTTGGAGTCTTCTCTTTATCTCAGTGCCCAGCCTGGTACCTGGGCCTCATGGGTACCTGGTAAGCAAACTTGTCCTGGATGGTTACACTGTTCACTGCAGAATGAGAGGGGGCAGAGAAAAACTCTATAAGCTGTGTTCTGTAGAGAGAGCATGTTTCTAATGTATAGAAAGAGGCTGCATCAGTCAGCAGTCTTCCTGTCTGACTTTGCTGCTGCATTGGACTGGGTATCTTTTATACATTGGTAACCTTGATGCTACATTGACCCTGATCATCTCTGCCTTGTCCCTTGATCGTTGCTGACCCTGATCCCCTGAAGGTTGGAAAGGCAGAGCAGATGGATCTCAGCACCCTCCCTGCCAGCCTGGCTATTCTTGTGATATCTGCCCTGGTCAGGAAGGAGTCAGAGCATCAGCTAAGCAGACCCTCAACCAAGTGGTGGCTGATATCAAGCCGTCCACCTTCCCCATTCAGCTGTATTCCACCTGTGCCCCCAGGGCATTAGAGAGCTTGTGCTGACCATTGCCCTCACCCTGGCCAAATATCCCAGTGTAAGAACATTCACTGCCTGGCCTATTTCCCCTCTTGTAAATGAGGATAATTAGCCACCGTCCTAAGGGGGTTACAGATCTGAAGACCGAAATAATTGATGACTTTGAGAGTCACTATGTAGGTTGTGATCTCACACACTACCCAGAGGGTGAGTGCCCACAGGAAGCATGCTGACTGCTTTGTGTCCCACTCTGTGCTCACCCTGTAAGTGACTCTGACTGCCAAATGGACTATGTCACCTGCCTCAGGTCACATAGTTAGTGGCAGAGGAAGATCCTGACTCAGGTATATATGACTCTAAAACCCACACATGGTGTCTGTTGGGATTCTTGAAATGACTGGTTTCGTGAGGCTAGCCTGACCTTTCTCTTCCATCCCATTCCCTTGGCCATGCTGGCCTCTGCTAAAGCGAGGTTACACTGGATAGGGGGGGAGACAGGTGCAGAAGAAATGACCTTTGTATCAGGTGCTCTTGTAAGCCACAGATGGGGAGGAAGTGGGTGAGGTCCAGTGGAGGGATCGGCCATAGTCAGGAGCAGGTCAGGGCGGGTGTCAGGGCGAAGGCAGCAGTGGGGTTAACCCAAAGAGTGGAGAGTGTATTAAAGGGAAAATGGAAGACAGGGTACCCAGGGGAAAAGAAAATAGAGAAAGGGCTGGGGAGAGCTCGGAGCCCATCTAGGCAGGACTCTGGGGGCCCAGAAGAAGCCTGTGGGGATGAAGAGGCAAAGGGCCTTGTTGGTAACCCTGTAGGTCCTGCTCTGACAGGGTGGCTCCTGGCTGGACCAGAAGGATCAGGAGTGAAGAGAAAGCTAAGGATAGGAGGCCAGCAGAAGCTACAACCAAGACTTCTGGCCCTGGCGTGGCACTCCTGCCTAAGTGAGGGCCACAGGCTGTAATGGGGCCTGGTGGGGAGGGGCTGAGTGGATGAAGACTGTGGATGAAGGCTTCAGGTTGGTGGTTTCACTGGCCCAAGCTCAGGGAAAGGCCATGCATACATTGCAGTGTGTCCCAGGAGGTCTGGACACAGTTGTCTTCTGTGGTGACCTGGGTAAATGGGAGGGGCCAGGAGGAGGTGACAAGTGGTGTTGATTTATTCCTCCTCCTTGGTTCGTCACTGAGGTCCTTGAAGGCCAGAGCATTTGCCTCAGTCCTTGGAATTGTAACCTGTGTTGAGAGACTCTCCTTTTCTCTCCTTTTACGGCCAAAGAAAGGGACTTGGGGCATTCTACACAGGATGACATGGATTCTGAGGCAGTTTGTTTACTAAGTGCTTCCCGTTATCTCCAGGCAATGTTCTGCTTCTGCCCAAAACTGCCCTAAATATGACAGGGGTGGGGAGCAGCCTCAGGGGCCCTGCGCTGGCCTGAAAAGATCTGAGAGAGGCTGACCAGTTTTCTTTGCAGTGGGGAAACTGAGAAGGAGAGGACTTGCTTTAGTCAAGGCCATTGTCCAAGATAGAGCTGGGTTAGACTGTCAGCATCCTTGCTACAAGTTGGAGAGGAAACACCCTATCTAGCCCATGAAGTAGGCTCTAACCACAAGGTGCTTGGAGATCCCCATCCCCAGCTGTATCACCCCCCAGCCCTGCTCTGCTTTCTTGAGTCTCCTCTTGCCTCCCAACAGTTTTGTGTCCAGCAGTCCCTCCCCAGTCCCTCAGAACAGATAAGACCTGGAAACACGACCCCTCCAAATGAGCATGTATCCTCCATCTGGGCATATTGATTACAGTCCCCCTTTCCCCTCCCCTGTGTGCCAGGGACGCTGCTTGATGTTCTGAACAGGAGCCACAGGAAGTGGATTATGCATTCGTGCTGTTTTTCCAAGCTAATTTGTTTGTGTCTGGTTTGCCTCTAATTTAACGCTGTCTGGGAGTATATCTGATATCTATAGTTATGTAACAAATGACCCTACGGCTTAGCTTCAGAGTTCTGGAATAAGCCAATACTCAGCAAATTTGCTCAGTTTCTGAGGGACAAGAATCCAGGGTCACTGAGCTGGCTAACTTTCCCCAGAACATGTAACTCAAGGCAAAGAAGAAAGTTCTAACTCTCTTTGATGACCAACCTTGAAACCTGAACAAAGTCTACTCTGACATTTTCTCTTAGAAGCGAACCGATAGGCACAGTGCACACACAGGAAGGAGGTGGACTAGGCTCTGCTTTTTGAGGGAGCTATACCAAAGAATTTTTGAGGGAGACATACCAAAGAATTTTTCAGATCTATTTTAATAATTCTTTGATGATTTCAGAAAATATATTGTGATCAATTCATACCTAACTCCTCCCAGATTCATTCTCTACCTCTCTGCTCACCACGTTTTTTAATAAAACATAACCTCTCTCAAAACAAAACAAAGCCCATGGATGACACCATTCAAGAAAACTGCCTCTCCTCCCTTAGACATCAACTGTCAATAGCTCCTCAGCTAGGGGAGGGGCTTGTGAGGCCCCCCCCCTCCATATTAGACTGTTGACTGGCGTGGTCTTGTGCGAGTCTTGTGCAGGCAACCACGGCTGCTCTGAGTTCACGGTGCAGTGGTCCTGCCATGTCCAGAAGATGCTGTTTTGCTCCAGTCATCCCTGACCTCTGGCTCTTAGGATCTTTCAGCTCCCTCTTCCATAATGGTCCTTGAATCTTGGGGCATGGCACTAGATGAATGTCCCAGGTGTAACTGAGCGCTTCACTGACACTTATTCTCTGGACTTTGATTCTAAGTTTCTGCATTAGCCACCACCTATTGCAAAGAGAGCCGTCTCTGCTGAGGTATGAAGGGTGTACTAGCATACGGGTGGGAGGATTTGATGCTATGTCGTTTAGCAGGTTAACAGTACTAAGTTCAGCCCTGGGCTCTGGTGCTTGTCAGCCATGGGTTCTTGGCCAGATTTACAGCACCAGGCATGGTTTTCCTCCTGTGGAGTGGGCCTTAAATCCAACCAGAAAGCAGTTGGTTCTCCACAACATGTGTGCCTGTCTTGCGCCCGTGGACCTGTCTTGCCAGGACAGTCATTATCATAGTTCACAGGGTTCACACAGGTAGGCTGTTAATGACTCCCCTACCCTCTCCCCCGCGCCCCAGCAGCCTGCTTAGCCCTTTCAGGTACTCGAAAAAGCTAGCCAGTAAGGAAGAATCTCCCTGGTCAGTATCATTTGATGTCTCCATGTCCTGTGACCAAACTGTGAGGTGTCCTCAGGGGTGTGGTTTTACCGTCGAGTTCTGGTGAGCAATACAGAGCAATAGTAATAGCCTATGTTGTTTGGGGGGCATTTTTGAGACACCACTGACCAACATCTCAAGGGGAGGAATTCCACATCTGGCACTAGGCTTTTTATTTAACAACCTCTGGCTTCTGAAACAAGCATTATCACCTGTGTAAAATAACTCTAGTTAAATTATTTTATATAAATATATATGCACATTTATATTAAGAAATTTTACAAATGGTATATTTCCATATTATTTTTTAAAATTTTCCCCTAGTGTCATCCCTCCACTCCTCTCTAGACCACCTTAAGTCACTGTCATAAGTAACCTCTGTATGGTTTTGCATCATCGAACTTTGGTGAGAAAGGCCTTTCTAATCAGCAGAGCTACCCAGGGATAAAACATGTGTCTCAGGTGGTGAACTTCCTCCCCAGGGGTGTGCCAGCAGAGCAGAAGAATTGGCAGCTTGCAATAGTCAGACGTTTATGCCAGTGAAAGGTGGCACTGTGACTCCAGTGTTGAGCAAGATACTCCCAGGACACCTTCCTGATGAAGTAGTTTCTTTTCAAAGTTTGCTTTCCTCCTCCTCCTCCTCCTCCTCCTCCTCCTCCTCTTCCCCCTCTTCTTCTTCCTCTTCTTCTTTTGGACAGGGTCTCACTAAATAGCTCTTACTGTCCTGGAACTCACTTTGTAGACCAGGTTGGCCTCCAACTCATAGAGATCTACCTGCCTCTGCCTCCTAAGTGCTGGGATTAAAGGCATGCGCCCACGACACCTGGCGTGATGGTGTTTTGCACATATTGTCCAGGTCACAATAAAGTAGCCTGTCATTAAATGAGCTAAGTGAATGGCCTGCTATCCAGGATTTCAGCCACCAGTTCCAGCTTGTAGATCCTAGCACCTGAGGCATTTGTCCTCTTCTCACCAGATGGAAAACCCTCAGTCCATAATTATGTAAGAGTAAACATGAAGAGTTTTCCCACAAGTCCCAAAATTGACCAGTAGCAGAAGGAGCTGAACACAGGTATCTGCTCCGGAGTCTCTAGCTGTAACCTTGGTCCTCAGAGGAAGCTCAAAGACAGACACGGGACAGATAGAAAAGCCACAGGTGGCCAGGAGGGCAGAACTGCAGCCCTCTCATTGGGAGTTCGTGCAGCAAAGAGACTACACAGTGAGGGAGAGGCCTCTGTCCTCTGAGGCAAGTAAGTAGAAGCAGCAGGAAGGCTGGTATTCCATGGCCTCTAAAACCTCAGGGGGCAGCAGGCTGTCCTGTGATGTCCAAAGGCATGCCCACTGTATATGCTTTCCGCAGAACAGCCATGATACCAGTTCAAAGTGTGCCCCTATCACTGACTGTAGAACAGCCCCTCTTCCCCTGCAGAATCCACTGCGCTGCCATCTGTGGCACGAAGTATGGGCACAGCAGTCAACAGCCATCCACACTGCAGCATCTCAAGGGCATCCCAAGAAGCAGTTTAAAAGCAAGGCCGCATTTCCCTTGTACTAGCTTGGGAAGACCTCTCCAAAATAGTGAACGGAACAGGAAGTTGCAGAAAATAAATATGAGATGAATCTATTTAAGGGGGAAAGAGCAACAAAACAACCCAACACTGTCTATTTCTGCCCTGTATCTTATCCCCAGAAGCATAGCCATTGGCCATGGTGGGGGAGGGGGGAATCTATGGACATGGGGATGACGGGAAGGAGGGATGGTATGAAGGAAGACTGTTCACTTCTCTCCATCCAATCATTTGAATGTTAAAAATATTATATTTATCCACAAGTGATTTATTGAATCTGAAAGGAAGCCAGAGTACTTCACTGCCCAAACTCTGCCAGCGCAGTCCTGGCAACCCAGTTCCAGGTCTCTCCCTCGAGGCTTCTTACTGCCTTTCACCCACTGTCAAGGTCTGAGGTCACTCTCCTGATCTTTTTATGCCACCTAAGCAAGCTATTCATAGGGTCACAGCCTGCAGCCCTGTGAGGTTTAAGAGGTCATGGAGTCCCAGACTTCCTGCTGCTTCTACTTACTCATCTCAGAAGACAGAGGTCTCTCTCTCACTGTATAGTCCCTTTGCTGCATGAACTCCCAACGAGAGGACCTCAGTTCTGCCCTCCTGGCCACCTGTGGCTTTTCTATCTGTCCCGTGTCTGTCTTTGAGCTTCCTCCGAGGCCCGAGGTTACAGCTAGAAACCCCAGAGCAGATACCTGTGTTCAGCTCCTTCTGCCACTGGCCAATTCTGGGACTTGTGGGAAAACTCTTCATTCGTGTGCACTCCATTTTCTTTGCCTGTGACATGAAAGTTCTGTTAAACAGTGTGTGTCCCACAGGTTGATGGTGAAGAGACAGTGGGTGTGTCCCTTTTGTGGTGTCCTTGTGATTTTGCTTGGCACACTGAGATCATTGCTAAGTAGTGCCGCCATAAAAATAAGTCGGGCCTGAGCTGTAGTTCTGGTTCCCAGCAGCTCTTCTTCCCTCCTCTGAGAAGACTTCCCTGGAGTCAGAGAAGGAAGCAAGCAAGGTGGTCCTTGGACATCTTACCCAGAGATATAAGTGCCTTTTCTTTTTCAGTACCGGGGATCAAACCCAGGGCCTGTGCAGACTACTGCTCTCCTAGTTCCGCCCAGTAACTCAATATGCTCACTTTCTATTTTACTCCTTAGTTTAAAAATAATGGTTTGAGGCTGGGGCTGTGGCTCAGGGATAGAATGCATGCTTAGCATGCACAAGCCCTGGGCTTGGTCCACAGCACCACAGAAGAACAATGGAAGGGAGAGAGGGAAGAAGGAAGGAAAGGAGGACGGGAAGGAGAAAAGGAAGAGAAAGAAAATAGAATAAGTGTGATTCAAAAGTCTCACTCTAGGAGACCAGTCATGATTAGCTGAAAGAATCTTTACCCCCTCAGATACCCAGACATGTCTGCACATATCCCTAGGAGTCTGGATATCAACCTGAGAAACTGGGACTTCTACAGTCCTCCCAGCCCTTGATGAGGTCAAGGCCATGTCCTGACTCTGGCATTAATAAACTAAAGGTCTGAAGTCTGGCTTCCATCTCTACATGCTTGTTTATTCTCAAGATAGAGAGACTATTTTCTGTCTCCCCAAAATGCAGACAGGTAGAAAGAGATAGATAGATAGATAGATAGATAGATAGATAGATAGATAGATAGACCCAAAGGTCACCATCAGCTGTCTCTCTATTGCTCTGAACTTTCAGGATCTTCCCTATTCCATAAGCATAAATGACTTGTGTGTTTGTGGGATCCAATTTATTTATTTTCACCTTCTGTTGTTTGTGCTATAGGTGTCACACCTAAAGAACCATTGCTAAGGTCATAAACATTTGCATCACTACCATAGTGTTAGTTCTCACAGTCAGGTCTTTGATCCAAAGGCCAGAGGAGGCCTTTGGGTCTCCTCTTCCACCACTCCACTTCATTCCCTCGAGACAGGGTCTCTTATTGAACCTGGAGATCATGAAAGATTCTTGGCTGGACTGGTGTCCGGCCAGCCCCAGCGATCCTCCTGTCACCACCCACCACCCAGTGCTGGGGTGACAGACACACATGGCCCTGCCTGACTCAGACCCTTGTGCCTGCACAGCAAGTACTTTTATCCACTGAGCCATCTCCTCAGCCCCCTTTGAACCCTTTGGAATCAATATTTATGTCCCATGAGGATCTAAATTCATTCTTTTGCTTGTGTCAACATATCGTTTCACCAAATTTTCTTAGTGCCCTCTGTAAGGCAATCTGGATGGATGTGTGGGTCCTATCTGGACTTCTTCTGCTTCATTCAGCATCACACCTGTCTCACATCAGCACCACAGTTAATTACCATAGCTTTGGAGTTGTTTGAAGTCTAGCATTGCTTTCACTGTTCTGAGGTCACTTGTGTTGATGTTGGATTTCTAGGCTGCTTTGTCCATTTCTGGGGGAAAAAGACAATAGAAGGAAAGCTGAAATTTGGATAAGGGTCCCATTGATGTCACAGGTCAGTTTGGTGGTATCACCTCACCAGCAGCAACAGATTTCTGGCTCGTAAACATGGGCTGTTGGTTTTACATTCATAGGTTTTCTCTGATGGCATTCAATGCCATCCTATAGTTTTCAGTGTCTTCTTTCTGTCAACACGATCCTACATATGTTCTTTTTGACATTACTATAAAGAGGCTGTTTTGGGTGCTTATTTCTACAGTGTAGAGATGCAGATGGCTTTTGTTTACTGCTCTTATTTTCTATAAGCTTGATGAACTGGTTAGCGCTACTGCCTGTGTGTACCTGCCTGTGTGTATGTGCTTATGTGTGACCCAATATTATAACACCTTAATACGCACCCTCCTTTCTCGTTTAGATGTCCTTCTTTTCTTGCTGAATTGTCTCGTCCAGGTCCTCTAGAACAGTGCTGCTAAAAGCGGATATGGTGGCATTTTCCTGATCATTGGGGAAAGCTTTTGATCTTTAACCATGCAGTATAATGTCAAATTTATTTCTATCCCAGCTTTTCTACATGGCTTCCCTCTTAGAGGGCAGGTCACATCCCCACACAACACTAGGGCTTCCGTGTGGAGAGGTAGTTTAGGCAAAGCACATGTGTAATTATTGGTATTTTGTTCTTTTTTTAAAAAAAACCAAAGAGCCAGCCCTTGGGCAACAAAGTGGAAATGGAGATCGTGAACATGTTGGAGAAAAACACAACGCTTCTGAAATTTGGCTACCACTTTACCCAGCAGGGGCCCCGGCTGCGGGCATCCAACGCCATGATGAACAACAATGACCTTGGTGAGTCCACGCCTGCCTTCTGCCTGCTTATTTGCCCATTCTCCCCCACATTTTGCAGGATATGTCAGGGAAAATCCTACAGTTTGTGGGATCAAACTCCTGCCTTTCGGGAGGATCACATCTTGTTCTGTGTTTAGGCATGACTTCCCCCAGTCTGTGAGCTGCCTGTCTTCAGGACCAAGGGCAAATGCCTTTCCTTCCTCAGCCTGGCGCTGCATAGGCTGAACCCAGAGCTCAAACCAGCATGTTGGCTAGAGGAAATGAAATTTAAGGGTACATGGGCTCATCCTGGGTCTGCTCCTCTTCTGAAGACCCTTTTCTAGGTCACACTGGTTTTTGTTCACAATCCCAAAGCTCTCAACCAACACCATTGCCAAAAGCCATAGCCCAGGCGATACCACGTGGCTCCCAAGGCAAAGCTGGAAATGGGAGGTTCATAGAAAAGTAAAGGCAGGGTCAGCAAGATGGCTCAGTGAGCAAATGTACTCACTGAACAAGCTTTGACAAACTGAGTTCAGTCCCTAGGACTCACACAGTAGTCCTCTGATCTCCACATGCATGCGTGCATGCACGTGCATGCGTGCGCACGCACCACCCCCACTAAGAATAAATAAAAATACAGTGTAAAAGCAAGTTACATTCCCTCCATCTCTGCTGAATTATCATTTCCCTCACTTTCTAAATAGAAAGAGAAAACATCACAGTCTCTTGATGACGAGCTGCACCAAATACCTGTGCAGTTGACAGAATGAATAACATCATCCCACGAGCCGATTGCTTATGCGTCCTGGGTGTGGTTGCTTATTACATGTTCCCGATGATGCTCAGGAGAACAGGATCTGGTGTGAAATGAAGGCAGCGTGACTGACAAGGCTCCAGGAGTGGGGCAGGGGAGGGAGAGCAAGTACACAGCAGTCTCTTGATTGAGGGGGACATTTACCCTGAGTGTCATAAAAACAGACTAAATTACACTCCATCTACTGAAGGAGAGTAGGCAATGTGATAAGTTAAAAAGGAAGCTGATCTCTGGAGCAAATGATGAAGCCAAGGCATCATCATCAATGAGTTTTAAAGATGGTCTTTGGTGAGGTTTGCATCAAGTCCTCACCATCAGGGCTCTCTAGCTCCCAACCTTCTGCAGAAAGAAAAGAGCCTAAAACCCTGAGGCAGGGGTTTGGGTGATGATCCAAGGCTGTCAGATCCCCATTGAGTTGAGTGAGCACCGGAAAGGCAGGCACTCACAGACCCTGCCCTGAACTCAGACTTACGCTCTCTTCCAATCAAGTTCTTCAACCTTCTGTCAGAGGCCCGGATGCTGAGGGCACAGGCCCCCGCTCTTCATAGCACAGCCCCAGGGCTGTTTGTTCGTTGCTCACTTCACAGGCCACTTTCTCTAGAGCCTTGAGTCTAGAAAAATATACTTCTGTCTTGGTTTATCTGAGGTGCCATTATTTGAAAGAAAGTAAGATCGAAACATAATTAGATGCAAAATTCTTACCACAGCACAGAAGTGATGGTTACACCGAACCATTGGATGAGGCCAGCTCTCAGAGTGTTGCAGGCCCAGCTGTGAACTGGTTATGAACCAGTACTTAAAAACCCCGAGTACTGGGGGCTCGAGAGATGACTCAGAGGTTAAGAGCACTGGCTGCTATTCCAGAGTTCTGAGTTCAATTCCCAGCAACCACATGGTGGCTCACAAACCATCTTTAAGGAGATCTGGTGCCCTCTTCTGATGTGCAGGCAGACATGCAGACAGAACACTGTGTACATAATAGGTAAATAAATCTTTAAATAAGATAAAGAAAAAAATCCTAAGTATTATTCTGAAAAACAATTTTCCCTAGTTACGGATTAAGCATCTGATAGGATCCACACGCCCACCATCTTAGAGCTACTGTCTCAGGTTCCCTAGAACCACAGACAGAAGCCCTCAGGCAGGAAAGAGTCTCAGATCCCTGCAGGAACATACCAGAGTCATTCTGGATGAGACAGACAAATTCGGAGACTCAGATTCCAGGCCACAGGCCCGGCTCCCATCACAAGGACTCCTGAAGGCCACTGGAGGAGTTTCAGAGTGAGAGCTGACAGGATGGCAAGAGTATCCTCCACTTCCCTACTTGGGGTGGTTGGGGACCATGGCCCTTGTTAGTAACTCTTCTGAGAAACTTTGGTGTGACCAGGCTGTACTGGGATAACCAAAAGACTCATTCTTGGATGTAAGAAGCCTTGCCACCTTTTGGGGGGAGACCCAACAGCTTGCTGGACAACTCTAGAATGCCTGTAAGCTCTGTCCAGTCAGTACGAGGAAGCGATTTGTGAGAGCAGAACCCAGTTGAACAAAGTGTCCTGGTGGGAGGGTCTTTGGCCAGCACTGAAAGAGAGAGATAGGCTGATAGAGAAGGTCAAGGAGTGACCCTGAGGGAGCTCTAGGAAGGACTGGGGTACAAGCCTTAATAGGGGCTCTGGCCTACAGTATGGTTGTATTCATTGGTTTCAATGTCAACTTGACACAAGCTAAAATAAATTGTCTGGCATGAGGGAATGTCAAACAAAAATTGCCTCCATCAGACTGGCTTCCTGTGGAGCATTTTATTAATAATTCATGTGAGAGGGACCATCACCTCGGCCACTGCAGACCACAGCACTCCTGGGCAGGCGGTCCTGGGTTGTACAGGAAAGGTAGCTAAGCAAGTCAGGGGGAGCAAGCCAGTAAGCAGTGTTTATCTCTGGTCTCTGCTTCAGTTCCTGACTCCAGGCCCCTGCCTTGGCTTCCCTCAGTGATGGGCTGTGATCGGAACTTGGGACATGTACGCCAAATAAACCTTAGTGAAGGCAGCTGGGGAGTAGGAGCCATGGCGGGTTGTTGAACAGGGATGTCGAGATGAAATGGTGACAAGTTGCTTCTGGGTACCCCAGAGGCCGATGCGCAGCTCTTCCCTTGACGCTTCTCACAGGAGAATCATCTCAGCGACACAGGCCACATTCACAGTGCCAGTTAGTGATGTAGGATTTCCAGCTTGCAAAGCAAATGTGTGCCTGTTTACGAATTCTCATTATGGGACCACTTTGGGTTAGAAGCCTACCATTGGCTTCTTCCTGCAAAAGAAAAATGCCTACCGTCCTCCTAGCCTGGTGGCTTCAGCGGGAGGAAGTGGCTTCCTCTGTTGCCATGCTATGAAAGCAGACAGTCTCCCATGCTTCCTAGCTGGATGTTTTATCATGGAAGCCTCCTGCTGGTCTCCTTGATACTGTGGTTGTCTGCAATGCTGTGCTAGAGCACACATGACAGCCTCATGCTCTCTCTTCCTGCTGGCATCAAGCCTAGTCAGTGGCCTGGGGCTGGGCCCTCTGCAGTACTGGGCCTGCAGGTGGGCTCTGCCTTGGGGGCCTTGAGCCAGTGCCTGAGGCTGGCCTACCTGCTGCCATGTTTTGGTCTTCCCACCCTGACCTCAGCCCTGTGCAAACTTCTGCAGATACACACAGAACACCAGGGTATGATAAAGGGACAGCTGAGATGTCACCTCCTGGCCATGTCTCCCTGCAGCACTGCCTCAGAAGACTCCTGGCTCCATGCTATTTATAGCCCAGGCCAGGCTAAGGCTGAACCTGCCACCGGCACATCTTTCACAGAATCTGAAGCACAGCCTTCAAGTTAGGTAGTAATGGAGGGGGCCGTGCAGAGAGGAACACATTTAAGAGCAGACCATCACTCCCTTACCATAGTCTCAACACCTTTCCAACCGGCTCTTCAGTCAGAGCAGACCTCAAATCAGCTTTTCATTCATGACAATAAATTAACAAGTTCTAACTGTATGTACTTATGAGGTACAACAAAAGATTAAAACATAGGCTAAGTACATCAAGTTAGTCATCATGATCTGGCACCTCAATATTTTTTTCTGTGGTAACATTTGAAATGTACTTTCTCAGCAATTTTGAAGTATATGAAACGCTGTTAGTAACTACTCACCAAATTGTGGGATGGTCTCAAAGGCTGAGATTTTAACCTTTAACCTCCCTCTCATGGCCCCTCCCTCTCATGGCCCCTCCCACCTCTGTTCCCACTTTTCTACTGGTTGCTTCTGTTGCTGGGTTTCCTCGGATTCCACTTACGAGGACATGATTTGTTTCTGATCCGGCTGTCTCACTTAGCATGCCATTCTCATGCTGTGGCAGATGGCAGGGTTCTGGTGGTCTTTACAGTCAGACAGTGCCGTCCCTAGTTTCCACACTGTCTTTACCCATTCCTCTGTTTGTTGCTAGACAGTTGCGTTCTTGATCGTGTCAGCTGTAAGTGGTGTCGCAGACACTTCTGTGACTGGTCTGGGATCTCTGGGGTAATACTCATGCCTACCAGTGGACCTGCTGTATCCTGTGTCAGTCCCTTTTTATCCAGAAACTATCAAGGGCAAGTGACACTTTCCCTATAGCCACCTCATGTAACAATCTAGGTAACTCCTGGATTCTGCCCCCTTCCTGACAGCCAGTCACCTCCCCAACTCCGGCCTCCATCCCGCCCAGCCTGCCACATTTCCTTGACTTCCAGATCCTTCAGGTGGGTGCCGCACCTCCCAGCAGCACCCTTCCCAAAGCTGGCCCCTCCACTCCGTTCCTTAGATGCCTTGCCGGGTCTCATTGCTCAGGCTCAACTCCTCCATGTGGTTCCCCACGACAGAAACATGGCACACACTGTGATGCCCCAGGCTCTGTTCTGAACATCACTAACTTAAGCGATCCACCAGCCACTGCCTGCCGTTATTACCCCACCTGTTTGTGAAACTGTGGGTCTACGGTAGGAAGTTACCCACTGGCAGAGCTGAGGCTTGAACAGCAGTCCCTTCTACACCGTCTAGAGAGGGCTCATCGTGACATCCTGACAAGCCATCCTCTTGCCAGGTTAACCATCCATTCCAGGCAGTCTGAGTGCCTCTGGAAGTGACCAACAAGCTTCTCTAGAGACGAGGCTTTCCTAATTTACCACTCCCCACCCTTACTTCCTTGACAACTTAACTGACCTACTTCCTGCCCATCCTGGGAAGACCGGGCCACTTCCTCCACATGCCTCTCACACCTGAGAGGTCCATGAGGACATCTGTAACCCTCTGGAAGGTTACTGTTTCTCTAGTTTGGCCTGTGACATACTGTATCTTCATTTGATTTCTACGCCTGGAATGGCACCAGGCAAAGGCTGACTTACACAGGTGAATACAGAGTGCTTCCCAAGACGTGATAGAAAGACTCATCTGGTCACAAGTGGCAGAGGGCGCTCAGGCAATGGGTGGAGGTGAGACCTGATGACTGGGGGGTCCCACCTGGTAAATAAGCAAGGGAGCCTATGGCTGTTTCCATGGTGAACAAAGTTTATTATTGTTATTATTATTAAAGAAAGTAACAAGTAAGTTGAGTTAGAGACCTGGCTTCTACTCCAAGTCACTTGCTAGAACTTTTATGGTGGGTGACTTCCCTCTCTTGGCCCATCATCAAAATGGGAACACATAACACCTGAATGGATGGGTGCCCCTTTCTGTAAAAGCCAGTTCTTAGAAACCATGCACCCAGATCTAGCCTCATATATACAAGGAAGAGTAATGGGAGCACCCCCCCCATACACACCAGGTCCCTTTCTATACTTCCCATCAAAGGCCAGTGAGTAAGGTTGCAATCCTTGCCCTGCAAAAATGACTTTCTTCTCTGAGGCAGGGGGGCTGAACTTGTGAGGATCAGATGAGACATGCACATGTAACTAAACTACTGAGAGAGGCTTAAGATGAGTAACAAGACCTGGCTCTGTCTGGTTCTATCTAGCTTCGTTATTTTTTTGTTTGAGATTTTTTTTTTTTTTCGAGACAGGGTTTCTCTGTAGTTTGGAGCCTGTCCTGGAACTAGCTCTTATAGACCAGGCTGGTCTCGAACTCACAGAGATCTGCCTGCGTCTGCCTCCCGAGTGCTGGGATTAAAGGTGTGCGCCACCACCTCCCAGCGAGACAGTTCTATGTAGATAAGGCTGGTCTTGAACTTGCTATGTCTCAGAGACTAGCTGTGAACTCTGATGCTCTTACCTCCACCTCCCAAGTGCTATGATTACAGGGGTGAGCTACCAGTAACATCCAGTTTATCACTAGCTTTCTGGCTTTGAGCAAACATCATATCCTTGCTATCATTTCCTTATCTGTGACATGGAAATGACAGCATGCGGAGTTCAGAGCCTTCAGAGGGCTTCTGTATGTCGGTGGGTGACTCCACACTCACAGGCATGCTTGCACAGCGGACATGGGGGTGGCAGGCTCTTCTGTAAAAACTGCACATCTAGACAGCCCTCTCCCATTCTTGAGGTTTGGGTTTTTGTTCCTGTGCAGATTCCCAAACTGTGTGACACTTTCAGTCACCTCCTGTCTTCCTTCCAGACTGCCTCCCCATCTGGTTGGCTTGCCTTCTCCTGACTTGGGGCTAGGGAAGTGGGTAGAGACCCACACAGGCAACTGTGAGCCTGAGACCTGTTTGTAGCTCTTGGCCACACCGTCACAACTACCTGCTTCATCTGAGTTATGTACAAGTTGACAGGGTGTTGAAGCTCATGGCCTCTTATCGGGTGGCTGCACAGCCACCTCAGCCTGGGAACTAAGTCATCTTAGACTGACTGAAAGGTAGCAAGGGTCACCCTCCTCTACCACATCAACAGACCCCTTGATTTTAATCTACCGCTCTATAGCCTTCCCTGACCTTGTGTTTTCTCATAGTTAATCTAGCCTTTCTTAGTCTTAGTCTTCTGCCAATATCATATTTCCTCTTATTACACCCAAGGGGCCTTTGTCCTTGCCAGCCCTGGCCATAAGCTTCTATCTTCTGTTTGCAACTTTCTGGCTCATACTTTCTTCTCTATAGGTTTAACTGTCATGTGAACAGTATTTGAAGCATGAATTGCCTTGCTCCTAGGGGGATGTCACTATTAAAACATGAGGGGTGCATGACAATTTGAGGCACTTTTCAGTTACTGGCATAGGCAGGAGGCACACTAGGCATTCCTAGGAGCAAGGGGAAACATTTCAGCAGGCTGACACTCCAGTCCTAAGACTGGCTAAAGTTAACCCTGCTCAGAACCAGTCTTCAACTGTGGAGCCACTGTAGGCAAAGGCAAACGTGTGTGTGTGTGTGTGTGTGTGTGTGTATGTGTGTATGTGTGTGTGCGTGCGTGCGTGCGTGCATGCCAAGGACTGTGTGATCAGCCATTTAGAAGAGATATCCACTCTACCACAGATTCCCACTAGTAACCAAGGACAAACATCCAGTCTTCTTGTAACCATCCTTGACAAGCAGGCTCTGACCTTGTGGGCCAGTGCTACTTGGGAATGGTAAGGACAGCTGGCTCACATCTCTTCCCCATTCCTTTGCAGTGAGGAAGAGGAGGCTCGCAGACCTGACGGGACCCATTATTCCCAAGTGCCGTAGTGGTGTCTAGTGTGCAAAGGGAAGCCCACGCCTGTGAACTGGACTTGTTCTACCGATAATCTGTGTTCCCCAGTGGAGACCAGGAGGCAAACGCTGGCGTGGAACTCTTGTGGTTAAGTTCTTTGTGCACTAAGGTTTAGGTTAACTAGTGACTGTAGTCGGACCTTTTATAAAATATGGTCAATGTGAAGTTTTCTTTAGTCACAGAAGTTCAGTCTGGTTATTATTTAAAATGAAGAAGCCCTCAAACTGGCGATCTTGCTGCAGATAGCATGACAGTGGCAGTGACAGCCCAGAAGTCCCCTTGGTGGCCATGCTTTGGTGTTTAGGTGCATTTACAACATGGAACACATCAACACAGAGCACTCCTCCCAACTAGTCTGGAAGTGCTGTAAAACACTTTATTACAGGTTTGGTCACAGCAGCTCAGTAAAAAGAACAGATAATCATGATTTTTCAACCCCACTTGAAACTTTAACCTCAAGATTAAAGCTGCCAAATTGATTCCAGGATCAAACCCCTTTCCCCCAAGAATGAAAGACAAGCTACAGCATCTTCTAAGAGTCAGACACAGGATTCCTTCTAAGGTAAGAGAAGGGGAGAAAAAGGCAACGGTGAAATTTCAAGTTTTAAAATCTACCAGCCCAGGCAACAGACATATTCCTGAGTGTGCTGTCTGAACACGTGGCATATACTCACTGCAGTCAGAAATCACTCTGTCTTTATTGATGGATGAAAACCTTTAGTCACAGGAAAACATCTTCCTATACCTCAGTGGGCAAATGGCTCATGTGAGGCCAACGCCACTGGGAGAATTTCCAGTCCACTGTGGCTACGGCACTTAGCATAGCCCTGCTTACAGACACCAAGTGCCTGCCTGGTCACTTATGAGACAAATCAAATCACAGAGCTCTTGCCTACAAATGAAGCCTCTGAAGGACAGCAGTGTACAACATCCAAATGGCAAGGGATTAGGAGCTCCTGGCCAAACAACACAAGTGATTACTCTGAACCCTAATTTCGGCGTTCCTACTGGATCCCTTTTTAACACCATGGGAGTCAGTAAAAATGCTAAAACACATTGTTCTTGTGCCTTTTAATAGACCACAGTGCCAGTTAAACTAGTATTTTTGTTTGTTGCTTTGGGGAATGATTTTCCTTAGGGAATTCAGCCAATATTACAATAATGACAAGGCTCAAAAGCTGTTGAGCACAGCCCAGGGGGCTTCTGACAAGGGAAAGTCCTGCACACTGAACTGTAATGCTGTGGACAGTACAGGGTAACTAGAGGTGACGCCAGGGCCTCACCACTAACAGTGTCTAGTGAGGCTGCACATGGGTCCAGGAGTGGCACCAAGCTGCAGGGACGGCCAGTCCCACTCAGCTTCTCCTTGAGACACAATTGCAGCTGCATTCTGCATCACTGGAAACTGCAACATAATATTAAAGCCATGGTCTATGTGTGGCTGTGTGTGCTTCTTAAAACTCATATGATGGGGACAAGAGCCCAAAGGTCAGAAGGCTAGATAGCTGCTATGCTGAATGACCTCACAAAGAAAGCATCTTGTGTCCCAGATGTCCTAAAGCCTCCTGCTCATCTGGATCCCCAAAGAGAAGACTTATAAGCTAAGACGGGATGCTGCGTAATGCAGGGCTGTTAGGGGGACATCTTTCAAAGAAACCAAACCAATAAAAATGTAGGCTACTTCTTTAAGACCACCTCTGTCAGATGAGCTGTCAGTGTGAACTGGGAGCTGGCATTTTCTGTGAAGGGACAGAGTGCAAATACTTTAGACTCTGAAGGCCACGTGGTCTCTGGCCAACTACTCAGTAGTGCCATGATCATATGTAAAGGAATGGGTCAGGTTGATCAGTAAAGTCTTCAAAGCAGGAAGTGGCCAATGCTACAGATTACAGATCTCTTTAGGCAGTTAGCGAAGAGACTGACACAGGGGAAGGTTACAGCTGACCTGGTTTAAGAGTCCATACCCAGGCCTCAGCTTCTATGCTTTTGCTGCCAAGGCAAAAAGGTTTGCTGACAAGAGCAATGTCTACTACCCGGCTGCATGGCAGAGAAGACATGGCACAGCCGAGCTCAAGGCTCTTCCCCTCAACATCCTTGGGATCCCACACGGTTCATCTTTTTCCAGGCTCTAGCATATTCTGAATCAAGACAAGTAGATTAGGTAGCTAACACTGGACTCCCTGTCCTCCTTCGCTTGTGGCCATCTGCTATGGTGGCAGTGACCAATATGAAAGTTCCCAATTAGTTTCTACAACCTTGACAATCTACACATGGACACTTAAGCCTACATTGTGAAGCTTAGGGAATGCTGAAGATGCCACACAGCTTCACCAGCATCAGGCCCTGGCTCCAGTCATGCAGGCTGCTCCTGTGGGATGCGTGGTCTCCGGGCTGTACACTCACATTCTTCTTTAAAACTGTCCTGGGCAGGGCCCGACGCCTGTTTGCCCCCTTTGTCTTGACACGTGATGCAACAGGCTGTGAATCCTTGTCCTTGACAGGCAGAACAGGTCAAAACGAGCTGGCGGCAGTGGGGAGTAGAACAGAGTTTATATTGGTCCCACGGGGCTCCACAGTATGAACATTCTAGGGAAGAAAGAGTCGTATTATTCTTTCCCCGCTCCACTGCCTCTCCACACATACACCCCCTCTGTTTCTGTCTCTCTGTCTCTCACACACAGAGGTACTTATCCAAATACAACTCTAAGTTCACTAGAATCTAACATACTCTTTTGGCCCAAGGGAATGTTTCCAAGTCAAGCAGGGTGGCAGCAACTATCACCTCAGAACTTGGGAGGCTGAGACAGGAAGGTCGCATGTTGAAGGCTGGCCTGGGCTACATGCACAGTGAGACCCTGTCTCAGAATTGAAACAAACAGATCAAAAGGAAATAACACTCCTATCTTCTAGGAAAGAGAAAGGCCTCTGCTGGGGGAGGGCTTCTGGAAACTGTTCTGACCCATCCATTGTCCTTTTTCCCATTCTGAAAACAGGTTCATCTTTCTCTTGAGCACTTTTGAAAACAGTTTATTACCCATGTTACACGGGCTCTCCCCGATATAACCTTCCTGCCCAGGGGGACCGCATTCCTAAATATAGATGACCCCACATCTCATCCACCTTGTAGAATGCACAGCTCTCCACCCAAGGTCACCCGACTCCTCAACTACACGTTATCTTCCTTTTCAGCCTGGGTCTCCTGGCCAGCTTACCTTCCATAATACCACAGTTCCCCTTGCTTGGCTATGCTATCTTTGGGCTTTTTCTTACATTCAAAGTTACATGCAGATATTCAAGTCCTGCAGGTATTTCCTCTATAAAATCCCTCATTTGTTTTCTACTCATTATTTGAGGTTTTAAATAAGACAAATATTAGACCACCATAATGAGTAAAGAGACAGGCAAGATGGCTCAGTGGATAAAACAACTGCTACCAAGAATGATGGCCTGAGTTCCATCCCCATGATCTACATGGTGGAAGGAGAGAACCGATTTCTGTAAGTTGTCCTCTGACCTCCACATGTGTGTTGTAGAATGTACATGAGCACATAAGTAAATGTAATTTTTATAAAGATGAGAAAGGAAGGAGAGAAGACGAACTTAAATCTTGTTATCCAAGAGACCTTTGTTTACAAGTGTTCTAGAAACTGTAGCAGCCATTAAGGTTGTCTATCTAGGACTTTTTATTCAGATACTACTGAACTGCAGTATTCAGGTAACTCGCCTTCTGGAGGAATGCCTCTCCTTTTCCCCTGCTTCCGCGTGGGCCCAGCACTACCGGCAAGCTATATAACCAGCTGCAGCAGCCACCCTCCCAGCCCTGCTCCTGCTCTTCCATTCTCACCTTCCCTCAGATGCGCACTCTGGGACACTAGGGCATCTGACTGTGGCATCTGTCACCCCACGGATTGCCAGGGTTGATTTGGCTGATCTGGCTGCCTAAGCAGGTATCCCTGTCCTCCCTCATGGCTCCATGTGTCCCTGCTCATGCTGCAGCTCAGCTGATGAGGATGACTTTCCCCATACGAAAGAGGATAAGTCTCTGGCCAGTGGCTGTGCTCTCCTGTTAGGGCCTCCAAACAAGCCCAAGTGTGCACTTGGCCGTCTAATTCTTACTCTTCTGCCCTGGGTTTACTTGGCAGCCTAGTAATGACTATGGACCTTGTCTATGAGAAATAATTTTAAATGAATAAAATCAAATGCACAGTATTACAAAGGAAATCAATTGTATAGAAATAAAGAGTAACAAAATAGTTTTCAGACTGTGTAATACAGCAAGAGCTATGTTCTCTGTAACATTTAATAAAGAGTTCGTGGGAGGCCTGCCTATGTCCAGTGTGAGACTGTGGTGAGTATGATGTCGTGCTGAGTTCCCTTCGACGGCAGCAGTGGATGTGGCAGTACTGGGAACTCTATGGAGACAAAGACCTAGGACGTCTGACACAACCTGTCCACTGCCTGCACTTTAAAGGATTTGCCTACTCAGTATACGGCATGGCCAGGACCATCTGATGCCTGTTTAATTCCTGCACCTCCAGCTGCTGGGAAACCTTCACTTCTCCATGTCATGTTCAAGTAGCAGTCTTGGCAGCCTTCCCCGAGCAGCGGGTGTAGAATGGTGAATGATTCTGACCTGACGCAATGTAGGCTCTGGACCTGAGCTGACTTACCTGATACCACAGAACTGTTGTAGGCCAGGGCAAACCGCTCATCAAAAACAAACAGCTTCCCTTTGTAAAACCCATCAGGAAACTCTTCCAGGTATTTGTGGATGCCACCCTTGAGCTGAAACACTTCCTTACACACACCCTGGATATAGACAAAAAAATATCAAGATGTTGAAAGAAACAAAGAGACTTCGAAGCAGCTCCATGGTGGTGAGTGCCCAAGCAGTGCAGCCACACTGCCTGTGCCCATCAGTCAGGGGCTCCCCGTGGCCTCCTGAGAGTGTGGAAAATGCTGACCAAAGGGTCAAAGAACCACCTGGCCAGACTTTGCCTTCTGGGGAGATGGGTGATGACAGCAGTCGGGCCCTTCACCCTCTTAAGATCCTGGGAAGCCTAACTATTTTTGCTACCCCTAAATATAGGAAGGCATCTGTTGAGACATGTAATGTTACTGAATTTGCTCTTCTTTGGATCAGGCACATGGATTAAGAAAGGGGAGCCGCTCAGCTAAGCTTGCTCTTTTGTACTTAATGAGTCTTCAAGACCACTAAGTGCTGGAGACTTAAGAAGCTCGGGTTTAGACTTACAAACCCCATGCTGGAGTTGTGCCAGGAAAGTAAATCCTTCATGGGTGAGGAGGGGCTGAACAGGGGGTGAAGGGGTGGAAGTGAGGGTGGGAGGCTCCACACAGGCTGGTGATGGTGGAGCTGGCTCACCCATGTGCTGGGCCTGCAGAGGCTCACCTTGGCTCTCAGGTATGCAGAACCCCGCTCGCAGCGGATGCCCCCAGTGCAGTACATCAGCACTCTCTTCTGCCTGAAAATGTCAAGGTTTTTGTCAACGTAGCTAGGGAAGTAACTGAATTTCCTGATGTCTGGTGCTAAGCAGCCCTGGAATCTTCCCTACAACATAGGGACAGAAGGAAAAGATTAGAAAAATGTACCTGTTGGGAACTCAGTTCTTTCTGTATAACAACCCCTATCTTTGCAACAGCAACAAGCATTTGCTACCCAAGGTTTGCATCCCACACTCTTACCCTTTAACCTCAAGATCTAGAACTAGACACAGGACTTGGGTTATGGGTTCCCTTCTTACAGATCCCTCAGGGGAATGGTCTAGGTTACAGTGGCAGCTTTTACAAGGTCAGTGGCACATGCCAACGGGAGGTTCATAGTAAACAAAATCACTTTTTATGCCAAGATTTCTTTAACTTGTATTGTCTTAGACTTTCTCAACAGACTTGGAGTTTAGGACTTACATTCTCCCTGATGCTGCTGGTACAGGAGGGAGACAGATGTGCCTAAAGATTCCACATGGGACATACATTGTGCTGTGCAAGGCACACCCACCCTTTCATGCCACTCAGTTCTGGCTCTTACTTACTATTTTGCTTTCATAGAAGTTTCTGCAGTCCAGTAGGATAGTATCACCCTGTTCCTGATTTGCCTGAGATAAAAACTTTTCTATTTCTTTATGAAATTCTCCAGGGGATAAATGGATTCCTAAAATCAAGCCAAACAATTACATTAAACCAACAGGGAAATCTAATCATAACTGTCCTGACCTGACTGAAGCACTGACTCAGCTTCTTTCCACCTAACTCTCCTTTCATCAATTACCATGGAAACAGATGACACTATCTGACCATCAGGATAAAATGTCCCAGTATCCCAGGCATCGTCATCTCCTTGCTCTAACCTGAGACTACAGAGCTCCAACAGTTCAGAAATAAGACATAAGGTTTTCTTAAACCACATGCTTGGGGGTTTATTTGGAGTGCTGTTCTACTATGTGCCGTTGTGGTCACTAGTGAGTCAGGAAATGGACAGTGTCCTACTGTCAATGTCCACAAAGGAGCTTCAATACATTCAGGATTCACTACAGTCTACAAACTGTCAAGTAACAAAGTTGACCCCAAATTCAAGGCTAAAACCTCGGCTTAGACTAAGGTAGTTGAGAGCATGATGTTATGGAAAGTTTGAGCTTGCGTGTGTTTGATAATAGGGTAAGAAGAATGTATCTAAATTTGTGTGCACGCAAAAGGGAAAAGGGTGGGCGGAGTTGACAACATACATAAGAAAGGAAGTGAGAGAGGAAAAGAAAAGCCATACGTCAGAGAAAAGGATGGAAATGGGTATTAAGGTATGAAAGGACTGAGAGAAAGAACTCTAGTCTGTGACCTTTGTCTCTAGACTCTCAGAACAGAACTATCCCAGCATCTTTCGAATTGTGAAAAACTTACAGTGAGTACAGGGAGCCTGACTCTATTGGGCATGAATCCCAACAACCACTAGATAGTTCTCCAAACCTGGAGAGCACAGTCTCATTTTCTAACTCTCAAAGCTAAAATTATAGAATGTAACCAGGTCTGATGCTACTCAGGTAGTATCACATAATTGCATGGGTCCCAAAACAATGATGTCAAAAATGAGGTTCCGAACTGTGATGAGAATCATGGAAATTCTCTTTGCCTTCTCCTGGCAGGGAGTT
The DNA here is from genome assembly GCA_028555095.1 of Dicrostonyx torquatus. Classification (NCBI taxonomy): domain Eukaryota; kingdom Metazoa; phylum Chordata; class Mammalia; order Rodentia; family Cricetidae; genus Dicrostonyx; species Dicrostonyx torquatus. Next base: position 6,537,063 of record JAQHUG010000048.1, read on the forward strand.
TCGGAAACCAAATGTGTTCCCTGCTTCTGCTGTTACTACTGCTGCTCTTCTGGCAGAGAGGGTCCAAACAGACAGGGACCCAGATGGACATGTTGACAAAAAGTCCCTTTAAACCACCTGCTTGAGCTGAAGGCAGCCCAGGCCAGTCTCCCCTCAGCTCCCAAGCAGTGTCCTGCCACACGAAGGGGAGCTGCTGTCATACTGCCTCCTGCTAAGATGGGAACACCAAACAGATACATCCCTATCTGGGTCCTATCTCTTCATGCATGAGCCTATTTCTAAGATGCTTGCATCTTACCCTATTTCCTTTTAACTTAACTCTTGGCCTTCTTTTTTGATATTTACCTATTAAAAATGAATACCTGAGAGGCAGGCAGCCCTTTGTTCTTTGAGAGAAAGCAATACTACCTAGGAAGCAGTCGTGTGAGTGGAAGGAAAGAAAAGGACTAAGCCTGATGATCAAGGCTCTGACACAGAGCTGTCAAGCAAAGATGTCACTAGTCACTGTGGTTGACAGCAACCTGAGTGTACTCTGAGGAAAGTAACCGTAAGTATGACATACACACTGTATCTCAGGGACTTAGTATGAAAAAAGCAAACAAACTCACTAATAGTTTTCTATTCCGTACATACTGACATGCACTAGACACGTTCTGTTAGCTCATTTCACCTATTTCTATTTACACTAGAAGCTGAAAACGAATGGAATGGGGCTCCCATATTTCTACAAGACAGCACCGCTCTCACTCTAAACAGCAATCTAGGGAGATGAGCGAGCAGAGGACCACCCTATTGGGATAGAGTTAGTACTATCCCAAGACTGAGGAACTCTACAGACACATGAGTGGGTGCCTTCAAAACCAATCTGCAGGGTAAGCAAGATGGCTCAGGTAAAGGAACTTGCCTCCAGTCTCATGATCTGAGTTTCACCCCCTGAATCCCATGGTGGAAGGAGAGAACTAAGCCTCATGACTTATCCTCTGACTCCCACATGCTCACTGCAGCTTGCAAGCCCATACGCACACTCACACAAATATATAAGTGTAGCTCCAGGGGATACAGCTGAGGACTACCCCATGGGATACAGTTAACATTATCCAGATTCTGAGAAACTCTACAAAACAAGGGACTAAGACCTTTGAAGGCCAATCTGTAGAGCTGAATATATAAACTTAGAGACTTTTTTTTTTTTTCTGTTTAAGAGATCTTACTTCAATCTGTTTTCTGTTTGTGTGGGGGTCAGAGGACAAGTTCAGGCATCAGTGTTCTCCTTCCATCTTGTTTGTAAGGGACTCCTGTGTGCGAGCTGGCCCGAGCCTCAGAGTCTCCTGTTTCTGCTTCCCATCTCACAGCAGGAGCACTGGGATTGCAGATGTGCATCACTGGGACCAGCTTTACATGGGTTCTGGGGACTGAAGCTTAGGTCCCCACTCTTGAGTGACAAGTGCTTTACCCAGTGACCCATCTTAGTTCCTCTTATTTAATCCTAACAGAAACTTAAGAAATCATGACACAACTGGGAATTCACTGAAAAGATATTCATTAAGTAATTACTGCTAAAATGTTTTAGACATGGTTAATAGTAAAACTTAACTGTTAATCTTCCTTTTAGAGGTATCTACTGAAGCATTTATGAGTGAAATAACATGGCACATAAGTTCTCTTTAAAGTGAACTAGGATGAGAGAAAGGGAAGGGGTCAGAGGAGTTTGCCATGGATGTGTGGCTGCTGAGGCTGCTGAGTGAGCATATGGGAGTTCATTCTATTTTCCCTACTCTAGTTAATGTTTGGAAATTTTCATGGTAAAAAGTAAATCAAAACCAAAAATCCCCACCACACAAATGTCTTTCAGTAATCTATAGTAAGCACAGGAAGCAGGGGTAGAATGTTCTAGACAACGCTTTGGTTCTGAAAGCCATTTGCTTACCATGGCAAAAGCCATTATTTGTAAGTAATAACCACATGGATTTCAAATTGCTCTCTCTGGAAAGAGGAAACAACTTCTTGCCAAACCATCACCAAGAAATGTGATGTGGGTCTAAAGGTGAACCTTTAGTTACCTAAGCACCACAGAAGCCTGTTTAAGTCCTGGATAGGCAGAGATAGACACCCTATGGCTATTTTAAATAGGAAATTGACTACAGTTTCTGCTGATCAGTGTTTTTCTTATTTATCTATGACGTTTTTATCTCTATGACAACAAGCACACTTTTTTAAAACATAAGCATACCAGGGTTCTTGTAGGAGACTTGGCTGGGGCTGATCCCCATAGGCACGATCTCTTCAAACACACCGACTCGCAATTCCGGGAAGCAGTGAGCTCCTCCTTTGCTGCTCTAGCCAAGGAGAAATAAGACGGAGTTTACTTCTCCCACTGCCAGCCAAAGACAAGTGCCAAATATAATTATGACCCGTTTTATAGTGTGACAGTTGAAGTTTGAAACCTCAAATTAGAGGAAAAAAGGAACTGTCAATGGAGATAAAGCTATGGTCCAGAATGTTCCAGATAATTCAACATTAATAAATGTTTACTGTGACATTTCCACATGCAGGAACATTGTGTTTGTATGGCTATGTACATGTAACTCTGCACCACTGAGCCATTCACATGTGATCACACAGCAGGCAGCTTTTGCTCTGGAGCAATGACAGCTAATGTCTTGCTGTGATCAGCATAAGAATTAGTGAGGTGCTTTCACCAGCTTACCACTTACTGTGAGGAAGCGTAAAATTCTTAGACATAGCACCTCTGCCGAAAGAACCACAACTTTATTCTCATGTGTTGTCAACTTTCATTTCAGGTTTACTAAAACCATAGTCCCCTCTGCCTACCTACGTTCTGCCCTATCAACAGGCTAAAGCAGTTTCTTTATTCATTAATGTTAATCAGAGCACACAGAGGGGACTCCCACATCAGTACCCCACTATGGTACAATTCTGTATTCTGTCAATTATGTTTTAAATAAACGCTGATTGGTTAATAGCCAGGCAGGAAGTATACGCAGGACAATCAGACAGGAAGTAGAGGTGGGGCAATGAGAACAGGAGTATTCTGGGAAGAAGGAAGCTCTTCCCGCAGTCCTGTCCAGACACCAAAGAAACAGGATGTGACCTGCCCCACTGAAAAAGGTACTGAGCCATGTGGCTAACATATACTAGAATAATGGGCTAATATAAGTTATAAGAGCTAATACAAAGCCTGAGCTAATGGGCCAATCAGTTTATAACTTATGGAGACCTCTGTGTGATTTTCTTTGGGACTTGCCAGCTGTGGGAACTGTGCAGGACAGAAACCTCAACAAACAGGCCCTCATGTTACACCCCACAGAGATCTGCAAAACAGTCTCTCCGTAAAAATATACAGGTTTTAGATCTGAGCTTGTTTAACTGTAACATCCTTATAGGGAAGGAGACTAGGGTGTAGGAAGGGTGCTGACTGATTCAAGGTGACACAGTCACTTGATGGAAATAGTGACAAGCATGCTTGTTTTACTGCACTGGCTTGGAACTCAAAGGGAAAGGAAGGCATTTGTCTGGCTCTGTATGTACTCTTCGATGGCCCATAAAAGCAGACTGCTCTAGCTTTAGTTCACTTTCTATTTCTCTTACCTTAAAATCTTCCTCACACAGGTAATCCTTAAACAATGGGCAAGAAAGCATGACCTCCACGTAGAGTCTGGTGGCCACTTTACTTCCTCCAACAGTTCCATTGATTCCTTCATTAGCGATCCGAATCTGAGACACAAGATGGTGGAAGAAGGGTGCAGTCTTAGCTTGGTTATATTCCCAGGATAGACTAAAGGTCCCTTTCATGTCAGTAAGCCTAACAGGAAGAGTAGAGGCCCTGCTGTGGCCACCACAGTATTACAAGACAGAGCACATGTGCCCCTCCCTCTGAAGCAGTGTGGCCCACTGGTCAGCTGAGGAATTCAGTCCACATGTGCCAAACAAGAAAACCGGACTGAGAACTCTGGAAAGCCTGTTTGCTCCAGAGCTCCAACTGTCCAGTGGCCAAAGGGGATTCTGAGAGAAATCTAAACCCAGGCTGTAGAAGAGCTCCCAGAGGCTAGGGTACAAGATGAGTTCCACCACTTCCTCACAGGTGGCCTAAGAAACTTCAGCTTTGATGTCTTCATGCTACTTGCATAGGTACAAGAATGCCAAAAGTGAATTTAAAAAAAAAATTCTAGAGAGGAAACTTATCTGACAGTGGAATATGCAGGTCATCTCTGCATGGAGGCTGAAGGAAATCCACCATCCCAGACCTGTTGGCTGGATTCAAGTTATGTTTTGCTTACTGAGATACCCTGTGTCTGTATGGATGCCTGTCACATGGTGGGCTCAGTGTCCACTGAGTAAATGCATGTGCACCCACATCTGGGACTCTCTGGCTTCTCTAATCTGAAAGTGTCTTTGAAACACTTCACTGGGAAGGGAACATAAGAGCTTAGGCTAGGGCATGCTTGGAGGCCTAAGCTGAGTGTCCTAGTAAAATCCTGTAGGTGAGTTTACAGATGGAGCAACTTTATAAGGAGCCACCCATCTCCAGAGCAAGGTGCTAGACAATGCCAGCTGGAGCACCATACAGTCTCCGAAAAGAACAGATTCAATCCAAGGTCCAGAACTGTTGGCCATTATCCACACATGAATACAGCCAAATGTGAAAGTTCTATGCTCATTTTCAGGGTCCAGAAAAGACAAGAGAGTTGTCTCACTTGATCCAACTCCAGGCCATGCTGCAAGCCAATGTCAACTGACTGGTAATAACTACCCAGAGAAGTAGCCTGATTACCACTGACTCCTTGAGAGAGAGAGAGCTGCAGCTGGGCGTGCTAGAGCACACCTTTGATCCCAGCACTTGGGAAGGAAAGGCAGGAGGATCTCTGAGTTTGAAGCCAGCCTGGTCTACAGAGTGAGTTCCAGGACAGCCAGGGCTACACAGAGAAACCCTGTCTTGAAAAACAAACAAGAAAAACAAAACTAAACAAAACCAAAAAAAACCCCAAAGAGGACTGCAGTCCCAGGGAGCCTGCTCTGGATGTGAGGCAGGGAAGCAGAGCACACAGCCATCTCTAGTCTACAGGCTATCGCACCTAACACCGACTAATAGGAGACTACAAAGAAAAACAGCCGTGAGCCAGCAAAGTCAGGAAATCCATCTGAAAACAGTCAGCTGAGGATCTCCTCATGAATGTATATTTTTATGTGGCTGTTTCTGGGTAGGCAGGCAAGTTCTTTCCTATTTCATTTTAATCTCAGAAACCAAATGTATGCCATGCACCTCCACTGCCTTGGACGGAGTCATCTCTAAACTCACTCAGTAGACTTGCAATATCTAGATTCCCAGTAAATTTCAAAGACGCTCTTTTGGAGAAAGGCCTTATAAGTAAGAAACTGAGACAAGCAATAGTTGGCATTGTGGAACACCTGCTGAGACAGCCCTACATTACAATCTCAAGAGGCAGATGGGGCTCTCCAGTCCACAGACAAGAGAATGGCAGCTACAGCTGCAGAGAAATCAAGTAACTCGCTCAAGGGCAAAGAACTGGTAAGTTGTCAAACCATGACTCAACTCTTGTAGGATTCAAATCTTATCATTTGCCAAATGTATTCCTTCAAATTTTATTAATTAATCCATTCATTTTATGTATATGTGTATTTGACTGCGTGTATGTATTTGTACAAGTGTGTGCAGGAGTCCGTTAAAGTCAGAAAAGGGCATCGGCTCCCCTAGAACTCTGGTTATAGATCATTGCGAGCTGCCATGTGGGGTCTGAGAATTGAACCCATGTTCACCGGAAGAGCAGGAAGCACTCTTACTGTTAAGCCATATCTACAGCTCACTTCAAATAAATCCTAGGACACTAAATATCTCACTAAACTGACCAAATCTTTGAAGTCTAGACATTTGGATTTGAGATCCAGGAAGATACTGCCACCTGGAACAGGATTACTCACTGCTAGGGTGCCACAGACTGGGCCTAAAAGAAAAGACCTCCTTGACCAAGAGACCCCTTTTTTCTCTCTGTATGTAGCTTAGCCTGCTCTTGAAATTTCAGCAATCCTCCGGCCTCAACCTCCTGAGTGAGGAAATTATAAGTATGTACCATCACACCTAGCTTTAACCCAAATTAAGACTGATTTCATGATTATGTACATTTTGTATGAACAGTTATTTTCTTGGTGCAAAAGCTCACTGAATAGAGATGGTAATATATATTCAGAACATAAATACTTATCGGTTTTCAAAATTATGTGCTAGGAATTAGGGATACAGTTGTTGAAAAGTAACCCCCCTCTCCTCCCCTCCCCGCCCACCTTGACGGAAGGAGGTCAAGATACAAAGAGTTAAAATAGACAAGTGCTGTGTAAGCTTCACAGGTGCCCCTGGAGGGCACGGAAGGGAGATGAATTTAGACGGGAGGTCAGGAAAGGTTTCAGAGAAAGTGTCAGCAGTAAAGTTAGATAGGGAATCAGGGTGAGTGTGGGAGTGAGCCTTGAAGACAATTTGCCTAGAAAAAAAAAAGACAAACAAACAAATCTTGGTGGGTCCCAGGAAACTGAAGGACACACTGGAGCGTGGAAAGTGGGTAAGGCCAAAGGCCCGACACTATGGTAGCTAGGCCATCAAGGAGGTGGCCCGGGCCACCCAGTGCTGCTGGAGCTGCTCTAACAAGACTATTCTGGCTGCTGCATGGAGAGCAGATTAAATGGTGGGTGGGACTGGGGCCTGGAGGCTAGTCTGGAAGTTACCACATGGACAAGACAAGACAGAGCAGCAGCAGCTTGGTCTAGGGTGGCAGAAGAGAAATAAATGGAGTCAAGGATAATTGCAGGGCAGGGTGTGGTGACGTACTGAATGGGGCCAGTGGTACCTGTCCTTGTCAAACATGGGTGTGGAAAATGTCACTGACCAATCAGTTTATTAGTAACTGGGGCGTGGAAGAACCTCAAAAGGTTTCTACTTCACTTCCTTTTGATTTAAATTTTGAAAATTATTTAATAGACATATACATGGAGAATAGACCACAAACGGCATTTTACAAAAATAAATGCTGTCCTCTCATGCAGAGATGAATGTTACCATCTGGGAATACACTTCGTCTCATCTTCACACACACATACATACATACACACACACACACACACACACACACACACACACACACACACTCGTGGGTATGCTAGGAACATGCAGTCTTCCTTTATTCGACAGTCTCCAGTCCTTAGAGTGCCCGCAATGTGCTTGCACCAGCACTGAGACTACATCAACTGAGATAAAGCTGCTGGCCCCATGAGGCCGGTGTGCTGTGAGTGAGACAGGTTCCACTGTCAGGCTGTGATAGTGTCTGAGCAGGCGCACAGGCAGAGTTGTGAGGACAGCTTCCATTGTACCTCTGAGGAAACAGCACTGGAACAGCGCTCTGAGAGTGCGTGAGGCATGCCAAGGAGGAGAAGCCTCATAGAAGGGAAGGAGGTACAAATGCCAGTACCTGAGGTGCTCAAAGACCTGATACTAGGAAAATCAAGGCTATACTTCGAAATCAAACCTACTCTTTGAGTACAGAACATCTCTCTGTCTCAGCTATCAGCAAACTGTCAGCATACAGATGTATCAGACACAGCCATATCTACTCCTTTATGTACCATGCATGAATGCTTTCAATCTACAACAGCAATGAGTGTTGTAGGAGGCAACTTGTTTGTTTCCTGGCTGCTCAGACTTCCAGAATAATCACACAGAAACTTCATTATCTGCAATACTGTTTGGCCAATAGCTTAAGTGTATTGCTAGCTAGCTCTTACATCTAGAATTAACCCATTTCCATTATTTTATATTTGACCATGAGGGTTGTGGACCTCCGGCAAGGTTCCAGCTGACAGCTCCCATCATTTCCCTCTGGCAACTACATGGTGTTTCCTGACGACTACTCCTTTCTCCCAGCATTCAGTTTAGTCATCATGTCACATCCCCCCCATCCCCCACCTAACTATACTCTACCCTATCACAGGCCAAGGTAAATTCTTTGTTCATTAACCAATAAGAGCAACACATATACAGAAGGGAATCCCATATCAAATGAGTAGAGGTTTTTTTTTTTTGTTTTGTTTTTAAACAAAGCCTAAAATATTTACTATATGTCCCTTTAGGTATAGTTAACTGACTCCTGGTCTATAAAATAACATATCAATGGCTGTTTAATACTTCATTAGAATACCAAGCAGGATTTCCCTTATTGTGAGAATGGGGAGTGAAAACTACCACAAAAGGCACAGCTCCTGCAGTCCAGAGTTAAGGGCACAGGATAAGGCTGTGCAGTGCACGTATGCAGCAGGGCACATGTGTAGCAGGGCTTACCTTGCCTGTGAGGTGCAGGTGCTGGCACAGAGCTGTCTGCCAGGCACAGACCCAGTGGGGGTCCTCCAAGTCACAGTAGCAGTAATATAGGAGTACCTCCCCGTCCTCGTTGCTCTGGTCACTACAAAAAGAAAGTCAGAGGGCAAGAGCACCTGAGTCACAAGGAGGTCACAGTTTCCAGTAAATCTATGCAGAAATGGGTGAACACAAAGATGGAACAACTCATACTGTGTTCTTATTCTCCTAACATTCTCTTTCATATTTTCTCTACATAGGATAGTGTCTGCATAGGACTTACCTCTTACATTACAAAAAGCAAATCTGAAGCCGGGCAGGGGTGGCGCATGCCTTTAACCCCAGCACTCGGGAGGCAGAGGCAGGCGGATCTCTGTGAGTTCGAGACCAGCCTGGTCTACAAGAGCTAGTTCCAGGACAGGCTCCAAAGCTGAAGAGAAACCCTGTCTTGAAAAACAAAACAAAACAAAAAAAAGCAAATCTGCTTTACTGTCCTCACTTACCACTCACACCCAAGAGACAGATATTATTAACCCCACTTTATGGCCAGCTGGAAATGAGTCCACTGTGACTTATCCTCAATCAGAAGGTAGCATCTGGTTTGACTGGCCACGATGATTGGCCATTGATTCAAAATGAAAAAGTTTGACTTCCATTTTTTCATATAATCCACTTACCTATGAGACATGTTATTTTTAATTTTTTGTAGGGGAGGAGGTGGGGTGGTTCAAGACAAAATTTCTCTGTAGCAGCAGCCCTGGTTGACTAGTCTGACTCACAGACATCCACCTGCCTCTGCCTTCTATGCGCTACCATGGCCCAGCTGAGATATATTAGCATTGGCCATACCAGACAAGCCTTTCTGTCAGCATGCTCACACAGTAGCACTAAGAAGATATCAGTACTTTAAGGAGACCAGAGAAGAGTATAATACAGTTTTAAAGTAAACTTAAAAAACTCAAAGCAAAGGAAAATTTTGGACTCTGAAAACTCAGCATGTGGGATAATGCATTCTCCATATAATCTTTTAAAAAACATTTTATGTATTTACTATGTTTATGTATAAGATGTTTTTCCTACATGTATGTCTGTGTATCATATGCATACAGTGCCCACAGAAGCCAGAAGAGGGCATCAGATACCCTTAAATTAAAGACAGTTGTGAGCCACCAGGTTTGTTTGGGTAATCAAATTGCATTCTGAGGAAAAGTAGTCAGTTCTCTTAACCACTGAGCCATCTCTCCAAGCCCTTCCCAAAAATCTTGATGAATGATTTGTCTGTCCGAAAGTATAGTTCTGAATTCATTAGTACCTGGACCAAACAAATCTGTTTGATTCTTGCCTACTCCATTTATTTAGACATTTAAAATCAAAGTATAACTCAAGCATACATTCCTATTCAAACCCTCAGAAAGAAGCTTTCTATCATTACAGATTGGCTTTGCCTTCCACTCATGCAGCCACAAAGCAGACTCTTCTGTGTGGCTTTTGGCCTCTCAGCATAAAGATTTGACAAACCATTCACACACAGCCTTGTGTTACCTGTTGTCCACTGCTCTTACTGCACAATGTTCCTTTTTTTTTTTTTTTTTTGTTTTTTCAAGACAGGGTTTCTCTGTAGCTTTGGAGCCTGTCCTGGGAACTAGCTCTTGTAGACCAGGCTGGTCTTGAACTCACAGAGCTCTGCCTGCCTCTGCCTCCCTAGTGCTGGGATTAAAGGCGTGCGCCACCACCGCCTGGCCACAATGTTCCTTTTTTTATATTTTTTGTTTTCTTGTGTGACAGCCCTGGCTGACTTGGAACTGGCTTTGTAGATCAGGCTGGCCTTGAGCTGAGATCTGGCGGCCTCTGCCTTCCAGTGCTGGGATTAAAGGAGTGTGGCAGTGCACCAAATTCTAACATGACTGCGTCCATCCTTTCATGCTCCTGCTATCACTATTTACTTCCATTTCAACTGAATTCCAATTCACATTTCAAATTATTTTTATTTTTTTAAATCTTTGTATGTATATGGTATGAATGTGTTTACATGTGAATGCAGGCACATGGCTGTCATAGTGTGTATGTGGAAGTCAGAGGACAATCATGGGTGTCAGTCCTCACCTTCTACCTTGTTTGAGACAGTCGCTTGTTCTTTATTGATGTGCACCCAATGCTTGCTGGCCTGTGAGCTTTTGGTGATTCTGTTCCTGCCTCCATTTTGCTGTAGGAGCACTAGGATTGTCCATAAGCACTACCATGCCTGGCTTTACATGGGTACTGGGATCCAAATACAGGTCCTCGTATTAACAGGGCAAGCATTTCCCCAGTGAATCATTTCTCAAGTCCCTATCATTTAAAAATATAACTAGTTCATTTTTAGTTAGCAGACAAAAGAAAGGGTTGTTTCCAATACTTCGTTATTACAAATAAAACTGCCACAAACATTCATGTTCAGGCTTTTGTGGGTACATGTTTTTATTTCTGTTTGTTATATACCCAGGAGTGGATCACTGGGAAGATTTCTAAATTTTAAAGAACCTGCCAAACTCTTTTTTTTTTCTTTTTTTTTTCGAAACAGGGTTTCTCTGTAGCTTTGGAGCCTGCGCTGGAACTAGCTCTTGTAGACCAGGCTGGTCTTGAACTCACAAAGATCCACCTGCCTCTGCCTCCCAAGTGCTGGGATTAAAGGCGTACGCCACCACCGCCTGGCCCAAACTCTTTCCTAGAATGGTGGGACCATTTCTACCCTCATCAGCAATGACTGGGCATTTTGTTGCTTCACCATGTCACCTGTATTTGCCAAGGTTGGTCTTTCTCATTTTATCCATTTCAGTAGGTTAGCTGTAGTATATCACTGTGGTTGGAAAATATTTTAAAAGCAAACCAAAATACAGAATAAAAAACTTACCTGCTCAGCTCATCAGGGCTAAAGCGACTTACATCGGGGAGCCAAGCAGACACTGCCTGACTAGGAGTGAGATAGTCCTTAGAAGGGTTCTTCTTGTCTGTAGATGTAAGACTCTGGGAAGCACTCAGTGCTGCGGTTAGCTGCTTTAGAACAGAAGCAGTCTGCTGATAAACTTCTTCAGCATGCTGTGTTGCCACATGTCTGTGGATGCTGGTCTGGTCCACAAATAGCTGCTGACAGCATCTCCACCGTTTTCCTTTAAATTCGTAAGAAGGTGCTGGAACTTGTTTGGTTTTGACAAGAAGGGCAAAGGCCTGCAATTCACATTTCAAATAACATCATTCATTATTTAATAGCCTTAGGTCTAGGGGTAACAAAAGTTTCACTCAATCTTTTATATTACTTTTCATGGGACAGGGAGGTTCTAGTTTGGCATCCTGCCAGTCTATGAAGAAGTCCAAGAGCAAGAGCATGGGCTTATATTGCTTCCAGCAACCTCATACACTGACTTTGGGAAAGTAAGGTATGGCTTCTGTCGGGGACCATCGCCCCAACATAGAAACTGGTATTTTTCCCCAAATGTGTTCCCGGAGGCGCGAGGAAGAAACAGGCTTTCACACCATCACCCTTCAAAGGCCGCTTAGGACTTCTCTCTCCTTTACCGCGTGACCTTGCGTTTATTGTGCCTCTCCCAAGCCATTCATGCTCTGAATGCTCCCCCCACTCTTGAGGAATTTTCTATTCATATTCCTTTTCCGGAGGAAAAGCATACACACACCTGCATTCCTTTACCAGCTTTGGAGTTAGCAACTTCTCATTGAGCAATCTACAAGTGAAAAGGAAGGCTGGAGCCAAATTCTTATCTATTGTCTTTCTAAATTGTTAGCTTTCAGCTACTGAGTTGCATGGCATCCTCAGGCTGGTGGATATCAGAGCCCACAGGCTTCATATCCTAGTTTTCCACACCTGTGCATTCAACATCTATGTTCTTCTGCACACATCGGGGATATAGACAAGTCTGGACACCTTAGTGCCTCTACCTTCCAGAGTCCCTGTCCACACTGGTCTCTGAGAGGGTCCTCTGGTTCCTCTAAGACAGTAGTTCTCAACCTTCCTAAAGCTGTGACCCTTTAACACAGTTCCTCACGTTGTGGTTACCCCAACCATAAAATAATTACATTGCTATTTCCTAACTGTAATTTTGCTAGTGTTATGAATCATAATGTAAATATCTGACATGCAGGATGTTTGGTATGTGGCCCCAAGTGGAGAACTGCTGCTCCGTCGAATCACTTTTAAACATCCCAAAGAGGTCATCACAGAGGCCCTTCTGACATTAGTAAATGCTATTTCTCTACTTGATGGTTATAAAATTGCGATTTTCATGTTTCCACTTAGTTGTAAATATTGGCTCTGCTACTTGCCTTTGAAAACAAATGTGAGGAAGTTATTCAGCCTGGGGGTGCCAAATTTCTACTTGGAAAAAGTAAATCAAAGGACTACATAAATGTTAAGCAGCATAATAGAATTATGTCCTTGTCTAGTACAGAACAGAGACACAATGACTCCTGAGTGTTTCCCATCCTGCTTCCAACCTCATCATTTTCTATTTCTTTTACAATCCCAGTTCAAGTGAACCAGTTTCTTTACTGTTCCTTAATGTTATTTGAACACCCCTGACCCCAGCCTAGTTTATGCTCAGCTTGGTCTCTGGAATACTCTTCTTTTGTAAGTCACCAAAATCTTATCTAACTGAAAAGATGCCCATTCTTTGAAGCATATATTTAAGGCAACTGCAGCCCAAATAAAGTAAGTATCCCTCAGGAAACTGGCAAGACTGTTCTAAAGTAACAACTTCTTACTGCTCATCCATCAAGATCCATTTTCCTTTCTTCTTGAGAAACTCGATTTCCTAGCTTTTGCAATTAAGGCTGCACAACTATTTCCTCATGGAAGTGGCACGTTACAATTCCACTTCTGGTCCATAAAAACCTCCCATGTGTGCTCCTCTGTTCTGTACCTCTCTCTCCCTCTCTCCAGCTTTGCTGGAGTGGGAACTTTAGAAATATGTTGAGGCCTGCAGAGGTAACATCAGCCCGGATTCTTACAACCTGTTTGTTACTGAAGATGCCTCATCTTCCATCTCAAGTCCAAACTCCTAATGTGCTCTATCCACTATAAGAATGAAGCCATTTGTTACTGGAGCCTTGGCTACCACGATTAATACATTAGGAATTCCTACAAGACTAAGGAGAAAGAACAAGGAGCAAGCGTATCAACACATATATAATGAAAACAAAGGGTGGTGCACACCTTTAATCCCAGCAGGGGCAAATGGATCTCTGTGAGTTCAAGGACAGTCTGAGTTCTAGGCCATCCAAGGCTACAAAGTAAGACTACCTCCAAAAATAAATAAAACAAACATTAACAGAACATTTTCAAGTCTTTTCTTCCACATCCTACATCCAATCCATCAACTCTATTTCCAAAGACACCAAAAATCTAACCATTCCACTGACCCAAGCCACCATCACTCTTCCCTGGATTATTATAATAGCGTCTCAGCCTCCCTCTTTCCATACTTGTCATCACTTGTTTTCCATTCAGTCAAAATGCTTCTTTTAAAATCTAGATCAAGCCAGGCATGGTGACATGTGGATCTCTGAGTTCGAGGCCAGTCTGGTCTACAGACAAATTCTAAGATGGCCAGGGTTACACAAAAAAAACCCTGTCTTGAAAAAACAAACAAACAAAAACCTAGACCAGATATCATCCCACTGCTCAAATTATCCCAGAGGCTCTCTTTCTATCCTCTAGGAAGCCCCCACTAACCTGTTCCCTTCCCCTGCTCCTACCCCATCCCGTTTCAGCCTCTTGGCTTTGGCTCAAAGACAGCATGCAGGCTTCTGTACTACCTACAGCCTTTGCACTGGGTCCTTCTCCCTCCAGTATCCATATGGTTTGTCATTCTTCACATCTTCAAATCTCACCTATTGACGAGAACATTTTCTGACCATCCCAAGTCAGAGAACAAGCTGAAATCTCTTTAAACTTCTCTAACTTTTCCCTGTAACATCATTTAATATAATAATTATTTAAAATTATATTACTGCAGTAACAGTTTGTGGGTATCTATTAAAGTTCCTATTACAGTTATTACATAATTATTACCTATACATAAAGTCTTCTATAAGATGATGACTCTGCAATAGGTAAAAATAAAACAGATGGTAAAATACACTGCCAGAAGGAATGCATACTCCTCCTTCTGGAACACTGTCAATTATTTAACAAAGCCATCAAGAACCTCAAAATATTCAAATGTTTTAAGCCATTTTAGGGACTATTCTGAAGGAATTGAATTTCAGGTAAATATCAGTAGAACACTAAAAGTAGCAGACTGTGTTCTTTTTAAAAAAGGAAATCATAAATTAAGGAATATAACTTACCATAGGCAATTAGGTAGTTTTCAAGTTTAGTATGAAGCTTTTCATGGAAAAATGTTCCTGACACTTTACTTGAAAGCACTGGCTAGAATCAGCTGATGCAGTGTAGCCCCAGTGACACCTTAGGCACACTGGGAAAGATCAGAGGGCAACGCATCGGTGTCTTGCTGTCCCTCTGCCCCAGAAACTAACTGCAATGGTGTTGAGACTTGACTTCTCTTAGCATCTCATTCCTCCTGGCAACTACAGCTAAGTATCACATTGTTTTCATAAAAATTATTTATGGTCATTGTTAAAAAATTCAACAAAAGGGGCTGGAGAGATGGTTCAGCGGTTAAGAACACTGGCTGGTCTTCCAGAGGTCCTGAGTTCAATTCCCAGGAGCCATATGGTGGTTCACACCATCTCTAGTGGGATCTAATACCCTCTTCTGACTTAAAGATGTACATATAGGTAGAACATTCATATACATAAAATAAATAAACTTAAAAAAAGCAAAAAACTAAAATTTAACACAAAATTCTCTTAACTAATTACCAGTTGGAACATACTGAGGGGCTCCCAGCAGCTGGAAGCACCGAGAACTAGCATGAACATAGCCGCTTTCATCACCTATCCACTTACGTGCTTAGAACAAAAATGGGTAGATCAAAACGGATCAAGTTTGAAACTATATACATGGGTCAATGTATGCTCTCAACTAGAAAGCAGATAAATGGCCTATGTCTTATAGGTATCTAATTTTTTTATTGTCAATATTTTAAATATTGCTTCCCTGCTAAAAAGCAAGATAAATGTTACTTTATTTTTATTAGCGTACTTTGTCTTAGTACTATGGCTGAATTTTTTCCTACTTTTCCCGACTTGTTAGTTTATATGTATTGTCTGTTTTCTTTTTTAAAAAAATTTAAACTTTATAATTTGCGGGGAGGGGCACAAGCCATGGCACACCTGAAAGCCAAAGAACAACAACTCTACGGCGTCAATCCTCTCCCCGCTGTGCCCGTCTGCGTGGGCTACGGGGCTGTGTTAGAGGTGAAGCCTCCCTCACCGGATAGACTGGGTCTGCTGTCTGCAGTCTGGGGCTCTTTTAGTGTTTCTTAGAGCTGATCTCTCATGCCAGGCCAGAAGAAAAGGAGACGGCACTGTTAGCACTGTGGTTTCCTTCCCAACCATTGGCCAATGAAATGGAAAAACTTTACAGCGAGGAGACCTAGCAGACAATTCCCTCCACTATCTGACTGAAATGAACAGTTGGTAACGGAGCATCAGCACCGTGGAGCACCTGGAAGAACGTGCGACTCGAACATGGCATTCTTCCAGGACAGCTTTCCTAAAGAAAGCAAACTCTAAATCTCATGGAAGGAAATATGAGTCAAAGCCAAACTGAGGGTCCATCTTCAAAACAACTTATTTATAATTTTCAAGAACGTCATGGCTATGACTTGAGAGAAAATTTTAGTGTTCTAGTTTTTTTGTTTTTTGTTTTTTTGGTTTTTTTTTTGTTTTTGAGACAGGGTTTCTCTGTAGCTTTGGAGCCTGTCTTGGCTAGCTCTTGTAGCCCAGTCTGGCCTCGAACCCAAAGAGATCCACTTGCCTCTGCCTCCTGAGTGCTGGGATTAAAAGTATGCACCACCACTGCCCAGCAAGTGTTCTAGTTTAAAGACTAAGCAAGATGTGGTGGTATGTGCCTATAAGCCCGTGCCTGGCACTCAGATCACTGGAAATGCAGGTATGAGTTCAAGTTCAGCATTGGCTAGTAGCCAGAAAGGAAGGACTAAGGTGTAGCAACCAAATCAGGGAGTGGGCGCTATAACCATCTCAGTTTCTGTGGAACCAGGTGAGCCTCCTGTATTGAGACGAGTAGTGAGTATCAACAGAGCCTTTGGACAAGGCCAGCATGTCCATCATTTATAAAATTCTTCTCACATTTCTCTAAGTTTGAAATTATTGCAAAATAATACTGGTAAAGGACCTCTGTAACCTCTGAATTTCATTTTCAAGGAAATCTGTATGAGTCTGTACTGTGGACCATGCTCATTGTTAATAAAAAGCTGACTGGCCAGTAGCTGGGCAGGAAGAGATTCCAGACTAGGAGAATTCTGGGAAGAGGAAGGATAGAGTCTGAGAGTTGCCTACAAAGGCAGAGAAGCAAGATGAGAATGTACTGAGAGAAGGTAACAAGCCATGTGGCTAAACATAGATAGGAATTATGGGTTAATTTAAGGGTAAAAGTTAGCTAGTAATAAGCCTGAGCTACAGACCAGGCATTTATAAATCATATTAAGCCTCTGTGTTGCTTACCTAGGACCAGGCAATCAGACAGCAACAGGACACGTCTGATTATAAAACTGACTGAAGAGCTGGGCAGTGGTGGTGCACGCCTTTAATCCCAGCACTCAGGAGGCAGAGGCAGGTGGATCTCTGTGAGTTAGAGGCTAGCCTGGTCTATAAGAACTAGTTCCAGGACAGGCTCCAAGGCTACAGAGAAACCCTGTCTCAAAAAACAAAATAAAACCAAAAACAACAAAAAAGACTGACTGAAGGTGGCAGCTGGGAAATTACAGAGATATTTATTCTTCACTGACAAAGAGACAAAAAGAGGCTCCCTAAGAGAACTACAGGCTGAAGATGAGAAAGTCAGCTCTCAGCTATACTTCCTTAGCCAGCCAGTTTCCTGCCAGTGAGCCTCTGGTTCCCCGCTTTTAAGAAAAGGTGGTTTCAGCCTATGCTTTCAACAACAATAAAATACATAGCACTGACGAAGGGCATCAATACCACCTCTTTATAGCCTAGTCACAGTATTCTTAGTAGCCCTGCAGCATTCTGTGAGGCTGGCCTTTCTTCACAGCACTGAGCTCGCAAAATGAGACCAAACTCTCTGACAGCAGCAGGGTTCAGCAACAGCCTCGCCAGATGCCAGCTGCCCTAATACCTGTCCATCTTACACGACAGTTCTGAGTTCCTGGAATTCTTTCTATAACCAAGTGATAAAACTAACCTTATATACATGATCATGAAAACACTGACAGCAATTTTACCTTTTTCTTTGCAAATGAGTATTTCTTCTTTAAATTGCCATCTAACTCTGCTTTGAGACTGTTGCTGGGGCTAATAAGATTTGATTCTTTTAAATCCAGATCAGCAAACTTTAAAACACAGGTCTGCAGGCTATCTTCGTCATCTGGTGAAGTGGAAGAAGGCATCTGGATTGATCAGTGGGGCAGATTCCTTTCAGTCAAGTATCTTCTGAGACATAGGAGAGAAAAGCAATGCTCAGCTCTTTGGGTACTTGTTGAAGAAAACATGAAGCTAATCAATCATACGAATTAGCAGTGGATGCATAACCCAAGCTGCCATTCATTCACTTGGTCACTCAATAGTATTTTTGTGACAACTATTCTTGGCCAAGCTCCCTTCTATGCACTGGGAATAGAGCAGTAAATGCAGCAGGAAAAAGTCTGTCCTCTTAAGTTTACAATCTAGTGGGAAAGATAAGCCAATACATTGATTTTTTTTTTTTAGAATCAGGGTTTAAATTTAATATTTTAAAGAAAAATAAGAAGAGTAAGGAGGCAGGTGAAAGGGCTCTTTATACACAAAGGGGAAGGAAAAGCTTTCTGAGGCAATAGAATGTCAAAGAAACATGAATTAGGAAGCAAACCACATAAAAAACACAGGATGACTAGGA
Organism: Dicrostonyx torquatus; assembly: GCA_028555095.1. NCBI lineage: Eukaryota > Metazoa > Chordata > Mammalia > Rodentia > Cricetidae > Dicrostonyx > Dicrostonyx torquatus. The sequence goes on from JAQHUG010000048.1 coordinate 6,555,464, forward strand.
CAGCACCATGTACATCCAAAATCAACCAACACCAGTTTGTTCTTTTGTTGTCAAATCTCAGAGCCAAAATTTCAAAGTTGCTACTATGGCCAAATCTTACTGAAATAGATACACTATAACCAATCAACTGTTTTCTTTTTTCCTTTTACTTACATTTTATTTACTTTGTGTCTACATGTGCCTGGACAACTGCCACACATGGATGTGGAGAAGAGGGGACAACATTCAGGATCAGCTCTCTCCTTCCACATTTACACAGGCTCCAGGGACCAAACTCATGTCATCAGGCTTGTACAGCAGGTGCTTGCTTACCTGCTGAGCCATCTTGCCAGCACCTAATTCTTAAAATTAATTTTTCTGAGACCACGTCTTGCACGTAAAACAGACTGGCCTTGAACCCCTAGCAATCTTGAATTTGAGACTCCCCTTGCCTCTACTATCCAGAACACTGTGCCACCGTAACAGATCCTAAGCTTCGCCCTCCTTTTAAAGCAATCTGGTCTGAACCACATTCACCAGCACCCCAATGCAAGGCCCCAGCATTTCTTGCCTGAATTACTGATGCTTAACTATCTTCTTGAAGGACTTTTCCAAAGTCTCAATCTACTCAATCTGTGCCTGCCTCTCTGAACCCAACTTGTATGTCAGACTACAGTGCCTGTGGTCATTCCTGAAAGGGTCGATTAGAGGACTTCAGCTCTCAAAGTGATGAGGCTTCCTTCTGTTCACCTGCAGATTCAGTAGCCCGCACATTGCCTTGGGTACAGAAGGTGACAAATGTTACCTAATACAATATAGTACTTGTTGAATGAAATGAAGCGCGAGTGGAAAAGTCAGAGAAATAACTGTAGGCACCTGATGGTCAGCCACGTAGATTTCGGAGCAGAGAGCATCAGGTAAGGGAAACAATAGATCTTGATTCCTAAAATATGAACAAGCTGGACTTATCGGAAGAACTTAGTGGTTCGCACACAGCGATGGGGACAGAACTCAAGAAGCCTTACTTTGGAGTTTGCAATAAAAATTCCCGGAGAGTTGGAGGGCATATGATGAAGATGGATTGTTTACATGTATGAATAGATGAAAAGAAGAGGTAAAAATATTCTTTTAAAAAAATAGTAGGGCCGGAAGGTTGGCTCAGTGGCTAAGAACTATTACTGCTCTTGCAGAGGACCCGTGATTCCGTGCCCCTCATCCGCACCCAGCACCCACATGGCAGCTCACAAGTGTCTGAAACTCCAATTCCAGGGTATCTGATGCCCTCTTCTGGTCTCCACAGGCTCCTGCGCACCCAGGCACAAACACAAAATATTCCTATTTTTAAAGTCCGTGAAGAGTTTTAAACATAGTAGTAAATAAGTTTAACGGACTTGCTCTCAAAGTACAGTGGGCAGTGTCTGTGCACAAACGGTTCCACAGGAAGTGAAGGATCTAATGGCTCCTCCCTAACTTCAGGGATTAACCAAACGACAGAAACGACCTTTTACTGAAACCGGTAAGACTGGAGAAAGAGTTTCGGCCAGACAAGGACATGGACAAGGCAGTTTGGTGCCCATCAAAGACATCAGGGCAGAGGACACCCACATACTGTACACGTGCAGAGTGACAGAAGAACAATTGGAAACAGATCGATCAATTATCTGCACCGTTCTCATCCGTCAGCAGGGAGAAGTGGACCGTCAGACGACCAGGAGCCGGCTCAGCCAGGCGGCCTGGCTTCCTTATCGCTGGGGAGCGGTGTGCCCTCCCTTCCACCCAGGTCTCCGGAGGCAGCTACGGCCGGGCGGCGAGAGTGAGAACACATACCCGCCGGTCTTAGGCCTTTTCTGGGTCTCCCTTCACCAACTTGGCGCGGCTTCCTCCCTCGAGTCCACGCCCCCGACGCGCGCGTGCGCAGAAAGTCCCTGGGAACGTCACCTCGCTCCGGAAGTCTCTAAAGCCGTCGGCGCAGGGGCCGCCGGGAAAACAACGCCGGGCCGGTGTAAAGCTGAGGCGGGATCGCCCGGGCCGGGATAATTTAGCTCGCCCTTGGGAAGGCCCCAGAGTGGAAGGCGGGAGGAGGCGGCCGCGCGTGGACCTGCGGACGCCGGCCTTCCGCCGCGGAGCCCACTCGGTACCTCTCCGCTTGCGCTTCCGGCAGGCATCGTGAGAGAGTGCGCCTGCGCGCCGGCCACTCCGCGCGCCTTGCCGCTGACCGCGCACCGGCCGGCCGGCAGCGGCCCGACGGTTCTGGGGTTGCAGGCGACTCGCAGCTCAGCTCGGCTGCGTACCCGCGAGCAGCAGCATGTCGCGGAGGAGGCATAGTTACGAGAACGATGGTAAGTGCCCTCGGCCTGGCTGCCGCGGCGGGCTGAGAACTGAGGCCAGGCTGCTTTGGTCCTCGGGTCTCTAGGGAACAAATAGGCAGCCCTTTCTCCCCGGGAAGGGTTCTGGAAGCCCGGGAAGGAGGCGGCTGGCGCGCCTCGGGTGTGGCTAGTGGCTTCAGGAAAACGACGGCCTCCCCGCTGCCCCAACTCCTTCGGTCACGGGGAAGGAAGGCCTGGTGAGCCCCGTGGGCAGACCTGACCTGATGTCCGCCGACACGTAAGACTTGACCACTCACTGCTGAGCTTGGAAATGCACGTGTGTCTGGGGCTGTCCCTTAGGATCAGTTAGTGACGGACATCTAGTGGACCAGTGTTTCCGTTTTAACCCTCCAGGGTGCACCTGGAAAGGACCCTGGGAAGACAGGGAAAGAACAAAGCTATGACAGAGGTCGGCTGAATTGCAATCTGAGCCTTACTCCTCCACCAGCCACCTTGATTTCCCTGTTCCAAACGTCAAGGAAAGAATTTTGTGTCTTCCCAACACCCCACAGTCACTAAGAAACAGACACGTGCTGTTCCGTTGGATTGACCTTAATCATGTTCCTCTGTTTAAGAAAGTGCAGGAAAACTACCCTGAGTAGACCAGTAATTCTCACGTCGGCTTTGATAGTCGCCAGCAAGGAGGTCGTTGTGTTGCCACCGTACAAAACCAAGCTCAATTCTGCACCATTACTACCCTTCAAAGACACAGGCACACATGAGAATGAAACTTGGAGCTATTGATATTTTTTAAAATGCTCTTTGAAGAGTGTGTATGGTTAAAACAAGAAAGACTTTTGGAGCCGGGCGGTGGTGGGCGCACGCCTTTAATCCCAACACTCGGGACGCACAGGCAGGCGGATCTTTGTGAGTTCAAGGCCAGCCTAGTCTACAAGAGCTAGTTCGAGGATTAGAACCTAAGGGTTTAGGTTCAAAACTCGACAGCTGCTACTATTTTATGTGATATTGGCAGTCACATGACTTCCTTAACCCTGAGTTTATAATGTGTAGTAATATTAAGCCTTTTGGTTTTTATGAGATACTGTGCTCATCAATAGTTTGTTGTGTTTATCTTATCAACTGTTAATGTCTCAGAGGTAATACACACAGATAAATGCCAACATCATAAGAAAAAAAGCCCGAAGCAATGCAATTGGATTAGCTTTCTCTCTTGGAATATTAAGACCATCAAGTAAATTACACATAATTTTTAACAAAGCCTCAGATTTCTGCTAAGGAGTACCTGAGAGAATAGCCTAGGCTGTCAATGCCCAGATGCACCCCGCCACATCGGCACAGCTACTCTCCATGCTAGGGTTTCTTTTTTTTTTTTTTAACAAGGTGGTCTCTTGTGTAATGCATGTACAGGACACAGGAAATAAAGTTTTTCTTTGCTTTGCATCCGATTAGTGTACGAATTAGCTTGGGATGAGAGAATTTGTCCTTGGCCTTCGTCTCTCCTTCTTTCCATTCTCTCTTCTCACTTTACACTTCTTTTCTCCTTTCTTTCTCTCACTTCCAGGGTACCTCTGAAGTGACGGGGAAGATCACTGGAGAACCAACTGGAGAATTAGAATATAAATATATAGAAAAACCTCTTTTGTTTTGGTTTGGGAGGCTTGCATAACTGTTTGGTTATAATTGGCTTTTTTTTTTTTTTACCCCAGTTAGCAGCTATATCATTTTCCCAAAGTGGTCTGACTACAAAAGCCTCATAATAATTAGGACAAAGTGATGTAAAATTAAGCATCTCTTAATCAAAATTCACTCTAGCAAGTCATTGAGTAGTGGAAAGGCTGTTTACAGTTTCTCCAGTAGTACAGATTTGGAAACATACATTGTTAGAGTTTGATAAACAGTTTAGTGATCTAAATTTTAAAAATGTGGTGCTCTTTAGTGAAGTATCTACAATTTTAAAAAAAATTTAGATGGCTGTTTTAAAGTGGCTTGAGATTTTAAAGGCATCAAATAGATCTGAGTATTTCTGGGTTATTGTCAGCTCTACTCTGACTTTCCCTATATTGGGCTGTGGAGCATTGGCATCTGCATCTTCATTCTCTCTCCTTGAATTCAGCAATCTAGTTACAATTTGAAGGAAAAGGCCTTAGTACTGAATTATAATGTATAGTCACACACATCCCTTATTCCCTAAATGATTCACTGTCACAACTATTCACATAACACTTATATTAAGTAGTATAGAGATAATGTAAAGTATCACAATATTCATAGATCATGAGCAAATACCAGCACCACTTTATAGAAGGGACATGAGTATCCTCAAATTTGGGGTGCTGCATGGGGTGGGAGGGCAGTGGGCAGTGATTAAGGCCATCTTGAAGTACATTTTTTTTTCTCTGATTTTTTTTATTACTTTATAAATAATAGGAATCAAAATTTCTACTTCCTCCCACTTTCCTCTCAGCGGTGATATTTTTAATCAATTAAATTTTTGTTTTAAATCTGTAGTCAAAGTATATTACTTTTCTTGGCTGGGTTTTCTTTTTTTATTTATGGTGTTGGTTTTTTGTCTACTTTGTACATCCAAACACATCTGATCCTAGTACAATGTTTCTGTGTAACATTAGTTTCACGTTGCAGTGGGAACATTATTTGGTGTCCTGTGTGTTTTGTTCTGTTGTCACTTCCACCACCGCCATCTGTGTGGCCCTGTCTGTCCTGAAACTGACTGTGCATACCAGGTTGGCTTCAAACTCAGATCCACCTGCCTCTGCTGCCAGAGTGCTAGGATTAAAGGTGTGCACCATCATGCCAGGGTGTTGCTTTAAGAACCCTTGAATGGTTATTAGCAAAGGTCTCTTCTCTGCACTAGCTAAGTGTGTATAGCAATGTGTAACTTTAACATATATTGTAAAACTTACCTAGCCGTGTTTTAAAGTCTGTTTTGGACTATAGTGCCACCATAGACTGGTTTCTCTTTTGTTGTTCAGGGTATGAAAATGTTCAACTAATTCCCCAAAGAGTGTCTTAAGTTTTCTCTTCAGAGTGTCTAAGACAGTGGTTCTCAACCTTTCTAATGCTGTGACCCTTAATACAACTCCATGTAGTGACCCCAACCATAAAATTATTTTGTTGCTACTTCATGACTGTAATTTTGCTACTGTTATGAATTGTAATGTAAATACCTGATACTTGAGATTTTACCCCTATGAAGGGTTGAGAACTGCTGGTCTGAGGTATCTACCTGCCTTTTTCTTGCTCCAGCTGATTTTTTTTGACCAGGGTAGTTGATCAAGGAGCTCCAGGGATCTTCCCATTTCCATGCTCTCTGCCACCTTCAGGTTACAGACAGGTATAACTCTCATGGTTGCTCAGCAGGCACCTTACCCACTGAGATACCCCCATTCCCAAACAGTATGGATGTTGTATATATGCACGTGGTGTGTGTGCCATGTAGAGGCCATTGGGTGCCCTCTATCACCCTCTGTCTTACTAGGCTGAAGCTACAACTCACCATTGTGGTTGGCTAGTGAGCCCCAACAATCCTCATGTCTCTACTCCCCATATTACTGAGTTTAGGGTGTGTGCGCAGGCGGAGGGGGGTGCCTGCATGGCTGTACTGGCTTCTTTTTAAAGATAGGGTATCTAGTTAGGGTGTTGAAATGCCATGACTGAAACAACTTGGGGAAGAAAAGGTTTATTTCAGCCTATGCTTCCAGATACATACTTCCATCATTGAGAGAAGTTTGGGCAGGAATCTGGGGGCAGGAGCTGATGCAGAGACCATGGATGAGTGCTGCCTACTGGCTTGCTCCCCATGGTTTGCTCAGCCTTCTTTCTTCTTTGTCTTGTCTTCACTTTTTTTTTTCCCTTGAGGCAGTGTCTCTACATAGCCCTAGCTCTCCTGGAACTCACTAAGTAGAACAAGCTGATTTCAAACTCTAGCTCCACCTCCCACCTCCCTTTCTCTTGCTAGTGTTAGTATTAAAGGTGTGCTCCACCATATCTGGCTCAGCCTGCTTTCTTGTAAACCAACCAGTTCAGGGATGGCTCCACCCACAATGGGTGGGGCTCTCCTCCATCAGTCACTAATTAAGAAAATGCTCTGCAGGTTTGTCTACAGCCCAGTCTTGTGGAGACGTTTTTCTCAGTTGGGACTCCCTTCTCTCAAATCACTAGGCTGTGTCAAGTTTGCAAAATTAGCTGGCACGATTGACCCCTTGTCAGTTTGAAGATATAACCTTTCCTCGTTTGGTTCATCTCCAGGATCTATAAATACCACAAATATAAAATATATTACAAATGGAAGCATCCAACAGTCTTTACCAATGCAAACACTTTAGATTTTAAAACTTTTTGCTTTTGCGAGACAGGTTTTTTCTGTGTAGCTTTGGTGCCTGTCCTAGAACTAGTTCTTGTGGGCCAGGCTGGCCTTGAACTCACAGAGCTCCTTCTGCCTTTGCCTCTCGAGTGCTAATGTTAGAGGCGTGTGCCACCACCGCCTGACATATTTTTTTTTAAAAACTTTTAAAGCCTCAAAAATAAGCTACTTTCTTATTCCAAGAGGGAAGAACCAGGGCATCGTCACAATCTGAATAAAGCATATCCAAACTCCCAACAGTGTCCATTGTCCGACATCCACCCATGATCTTTTGGGTTCCTTGGTTCACCCTCTGCAGCACATGCAGCTCATCTCTTAAGCTCTGGTAAGCTCCACTCTACGGCTGCAGCTGTCCTTGGTCACACCATGTTACTGGCCTCTTCAGAATGCTGGGCTCCTCTGCTGCAACTGGGCAGCCCTCTTCATAGTGCCAAGCCTCAGCTTCTCAGCATGACCCCTTTAATCCTGGGCCTTCAACTGCTATGGAGGCTGCATCTTCATCAATGGTCCATGTTTGCCTCTCAGTTCCAAGTCTCAGCTGCTCTCTTCATAGAGATCATTCTCTATGCCTTCAAAACCAGTACCAGCTGGGTGACTCTTACCACTACCAAGTTTCGCTGCCAGCTTGAGGCAGGACGTTGGCTACCTCTGTAGCTGTGCTGACACTGAGAAAACACCTCACAGAAGATTTCACCTCATTAGTGCTGGTCTCTTCTTAATCACAGCTGATCAATATCCATTGTCCCAAAACGTTTTTGCTTTAGTGTTTGTCTCTTGTTACAGCCAACTCTTCAGCTCCAACTGACCAAACACCACAGATTCTTCACACAAATGGCCAGGTAGAGTAGTCTTTGCTTCCCTCTGAAGCTTCACAAGTCAGGCCCCCATTGTCTGCATTGCTCTCCACATTCTTACCTTCCATGTGCCTACAGAACAGCCATCTGAGCTCTCAACACTCAGTGACTTTTCTGGCCCAAAGTTTCAAAATCCTTCCACAGTCTTTGCAAAAACGTCATGGTCAGGTCTGCCAGAGCAATATTCCATTACCCTGGTACTAGTTTCTGTCCTACACTATTGCTGTGATGAACACCATGACCAAAGCAACTTGGGGAGGATATCATCTGCTTTCTGGGACCACCAGTCCCCAAATCAGGACATGGAGACTTCTTATGAATGCTTGGCCTTAATTTAGTGTTGTTTCTAGCTTTTTTTTTTTTTTTAAACAACCCATTTCTATCAATGTATGTGCTGCCCTGAGACTTGTTTACCTCATCCACGTTCCTGCTTTCTCCGTGTCTTATTTGCTGGCTCCTGGTTGGCTGGCCTTTTCTCTCTACCCAACAGCTCTGCCTAGCTATTGGCCATTCAGCTTTTTATTAGGCCAGTCAGGTGCCTTAGGCAGGCAAGGTGAAACAGCAGCACATCTTTATATAGTTAAGAAAATGCAGCATAAACAAAAGCAACACACCTTTACATAATGAAGCAAATGCAACACATCTTTACATAGTTAAATATTTTCTACAAGAGGAGGAAAAAAGGTTTCCGTTTACACTTCCAGGGACAGTCTATTACTGAGGGAAGTCAGGGCAGGAACCCAAATAGTTCAGAAACCTGGAGGCAGGAGCTGATGCAGAGGCCATAAAAGAGTACCTCTTACTGGCTTGCTCCCTATGACTTGCTCAGCTTACTTTCTTAGAACCCAGGATCACCAGCCCAGTGATGACCTCACCCACAATGGACTGGGCCCTCCCTCATCAGTCACTAATTAAGAAAATGCCCTATAGGCTTGTCTACAGCCTAGTCTTATGGAGGCTTTTTTTGGGTTTTCCTTCTCTCAGACAACTCTAGCCTGTGTCAGTTGACGTAAAATTAGCCAGCACAGGGACTCATTAATTAGCCCTGGCTATCCTGTAACTCGCTATGTAGACCAGGCTGGTCTCACACTCACAGTGATTCACCTGCCTCTGCTGCACTGGTGATGGGTTTAAATACCATGATACCAGGCATGTGTTAGCTTTTTGATGTGGGTACTAGGGATCAAACTTGGCTCCTTATGCTTGTGCAGCAAATGTTCTTACGTACCCAGCCATCTCCCCAGCTCCCCCAAAAAAGTATTCTTTGGCGCACGCCTTTAATCCCAGCACTCGGGAGGCAGAGGCAGGCGGATCTCTGTGAGTTCAAGACCAACCTGGTCTACAAGAGCTAGTTCCAGGACAGGCTTCAAAGCCACAGAGAAACCCTGTCTCGAAAAACCAAAAAAAAAAAAAAAAGTATTCTTAATGAAGGTGCTGTATTCTGCTTCGACGTTCTTACCCAGATTCTGCTGAGTTCGGTGTCTTGTTACTGTCCATGGGTTCAGATTGTAATCTGTGGCACTCATGTGTACATATCCTCTCAAGTGCCAGGTAAGAAGAATGACTTTTGCCATTGTAGTATTTTCAGCCATCTCCATTTCTCCAAGTAAACCTTGGCTGAAGAGACATAGCGACACAGAGATGTGACTATGTGCCTGTATTTTTCTTTCATTTTCTTTAGAAAGCCTGCCTTGTCTCCTTTTCTATGTGTCAGGATTACAAGAGGACCCAGAAAGGTTGTTTTGAAGACAGAAATGGTTGCAAACTGCAACAAGTTAACTGTATAATTAGGAGGACTTTGGGATGTGATAGCAGATTGGTATAATAGATGAGACAGAAGGAAGGAAAGAGTTTAGTAAGGTTTAGCTGCTCTCATTCATCTAGTTTTTGGTTTTGTATTCTCTGAACCTCATCTAAAATCTGGTTCTGAATAATAATGAACACGGTTGGTGCATTATGCATCTGAAGCCTTTTCTCAGCATCAGCACTGTTAATGTTTAGGGTCACCATTTAAATAAATCTCCAAAGGATTCAACTAGTTTTTGCATCCTTCCTTCATCAGGTTATGCAGCAATTTAGTTACATCATCAAATTAACAAGTACTATTGACACTGTCGGATTGAGGAACCAACAATAAGGGTCAGTAAGCAAATTAAAAGAACAGGAGCAGCAGTATTCAGACTACAGGTGTTTAGATGTTGGTTCCATCCCAGTGTATCCACAGAAATGGACATAACTGCCTGGACACTGTTTATACAAAATTTAACTGAAAAAAAAATGCCTCCTGACAGTATTGTTTATAGTGACCTCAGTAATAGAGACGGTGTGAGGCCTTGGAAAGATGGCTCAGCAGTTAAGAGCACTGCCTGTTCTTCTCGAGAACCTGGGTTCAGTTCTTAGCACTCACATTGTATCTCACAGAAATCCATAACTCCAGTTACAGGGCATATGATGTCCTCTTCTTATATGCTCCAGACATATAAGTGGTACATAGTTATACATGTAGCCCAAACATCTGTACATATAAAGTAATAAAAATTTTAAAAAGTTTATGTATAGCCGGGCGGTGGTGGCGCACGCCTTTAATCCCAGGGAGGCAGAGGCAGGCGGATCTCTGTGAGTTCGAGACCAGCCTGGTCTACAAGAGCTAGTTCCAGTGCAGGCTCCAAAGCCACAGAGAAACCCTGTCTCGAAAAACCAAAAAAAAATAAAAGTTTATGTATAGAGAGATGGGGGGTTCTGGAGGGGTGGCTCAACCATTGAAAGCATTTACTTACACAATCATAAGACCTGAAATTTGGGTATCAGCACTCTCAGAAGCTAGGCATGCAGTATATGCCTTTAACCCCAGCTTCAAGGGAGAGTGGAGACAGGAGGATCACTTGCTGGCTATCAGCCTAGCTAAGAAAAGTGAGCCCCCAGGTTCAGGAAAGATCTTGCCTTGAAGGACTAATGTGGTGGAGGACACCCAACACCCTCTCCTGGCTACATCCTCTCACGTACACACAAACACACAAAAGAATGCGGAATAGAAATTGTCCAGGTACCTAGCCTAGTTAAAGCACTATTGGTTAGAGCTACTCTTAAAAATACAGCCTGACAGAAAAGTGATTAAAGGCTAAGAAGGTGACAAAATATTGATAGTGATTCATCATTTAACACCATATAATGTTGCTGTTTTAATTTTTTAAAACTTTTTTTATGTTGCTGAACTAGGTGGGCAGCCTCACAAAAGGAGGAAGACCTCTGATGCAAATGAAACTGAAGATCATTTGGAGTCTTTAATATGCAAAGTAGGGGAAAAGGTATGCACCAAGCCCAGGGGTTAGGGTTGTGATTGACAGCTTTGATTAATTTCTGAAGTTGTACTGGGTAATGTAAGTTATGGAAAGAGCTTGATTTATTATGCACATCTGTATCCCAATGTGAATGTGTTTTGGAACTCCTAGGATTCAGATCGTTAAGTAAGTTATTTTTATTAGACAAACCTTAAAATAGACCTAGGGATCGTCCTTAATGTGATGACCTGGAGTAGACTTGGATGCCTGCAATAGTAGTGGGTTGTTAGTGACAGATGTTAGACTATTCTGAAGATTTCGTTGATTCTTTTTATGTAGAATGTGTTTCTAATGAACAATAACTACTAGAATTGATTGATGCTAAGAGACTTCGTCACAAAATTGTCCTTAGTTCTTAGGAAGACCTTACTTAGTGTTTTCATGGTCATTTAGGAATTTTAACTTTAGTTCCCTGATTGCTTTGAATGCTAACAGATAATTAACATATGTCCTCTGCAGAGTGCCTGCTCTTTGGAGAGCAATCTAGAAGGCTTGGCTGGTGTTCTGGAAGCTGATCTTCCTAATTACAAGAGCAAGATCTTAAGGCTTCTTTGTACAGTGTATGTATGTAAAAGATTTGTGGATCCAGGTGATGATGTATTATCTACTCTTACATGCTTTGGGGGATGTGCAGAGGATGTGCTTACATTACATGTCACGGGCCTCCCTTCTGTCCCGAAACTCATGAAATGCTCATTTTTGTTTGACCCTTTGCTGAACCTATTTTTTTAAGTGATTAAACAGAACTAAAATAAGTAATTTTCATGTTTTCTTTCTTAGAATTTAAAAATAATGAGTTAATTTTCTTAAATCAGAAAATATATGAGAAAGTAGATTCTTTTTCAGTTAGAGACCCTTTCCCCCACCAAGGAATGCACATTTGCATGTTTAAAGTAGAATTGAGTTGGTTTTATTTATTTATTTATTTTTCCCTTTTTGAATCAGTAGACCCAAATATATTGGAAAACTTGTAAATCAAGTGAGTGGCCTTCCTTAAAGACTGAAGATGCTTTTGAATCTTTTTGAGGACATAAGTGTCCTTGATGCTACAGTTGCCATTTCAGTAATTTAAAAATAATTGTTACCTGTTTGCAGTTCATTTTTAATTTAAAAATATACATACAAAGCAGATTCCATTTTAACTTCTAATAGTTAATTTTTTAAAAAAGATTTATTTCTTGTGTATAAATGTTTTGCACATGTGTGTCTGTGACTGTGGAGGTCAGAAGAGGGTGTTGGGAGTTACGGGAGTTCTGAACCACTATGTGGATGCTAGGAATCCAACTTGAGTCCTCTGCAAGAACAAGATCTCAACTGCTGAGTTCTCCATGCCCATAGTTAAATTTTGTTTTCAGTTTTCAAAGGAATCCAATCAATTCAGGAAAATGTTTTTCTAGACTAAAACAATGAAAACAATCATCTTATTACAGTTACCCATATGATGCCCGCTGTTTCTAATAGTGTGTATTACAGAATTGTTATGCTATTGAAACTAATGGAAGCCATGCTTGCTTGTGTAAGGCTGGGCTGGTATTGATTGACAGTGTCCTTTTAATTTTTTTTTTTTTTAACTTGGAGAAAGCCTTAGGGACTAGGTTTATTTTCAATACACATATTTTTTGAGGTCCTAAGTCTTGCCCTGTACTCAGCATACTGAGGGGAACAGTATGAACGAATTCTCCACAGGATTGTCATTAGTACTGTTTCCTTTTCACAGGAAATGATGTTGACTTCTTCTTTTAGGCTTACCTTTACTATCCCTTTAAGTTATTTATTTTGTGTGCACACACGTGGGTGCCTTAATACGTGGTGGTCAGACAACATGCAGAAGAATCAGTTTTCTCCTTTTGCCGTGTGGACCCTGGGGTTGAACTCAGGTTGACAAGAGCCTCAACCCGCTGAGCCATCTAGCTATACTCAGCATTGTCTCAACTATATTAGCATACCTGTTAAGCATTTCTTATAGGAACTTGGTTGAAGCTGATTTTAATTCTTTATCTTTTATAAGCAATCCAATAATGTTTCTCCAAGTGGAATTGTGGCCCCACGGCACTTGGTTAGCCAAGTTTAGAAACGCTCAGTACTCCGTTCCACTTAATGATTCTGCATTAAAGAATCTGTTTAACATTACCATGGAAACCATTTTCTGTTGAATTGTTATTTCCACTCAGTACATTTGAAGAAAAACTGGTCTAACATTAGTTGTGTTAATTTTTGTATGATAACTTCACAAGTAACTTAACTCTTGAATTAATTAAAGTAAAAAATATTGGGGTCTATATCTGCATACTTTTTTAGTGACACATTTGTCTTTTTGAAATCATTTTCAAAACACAGTTAAAAGTAATCTTGTTCCAAAGCCATTTGATGTTTAAAATGTCATGTACAGTTCAACAGCTTAACATAAAACCTTTGTTTTGGGGTTGTCTTTTATGGGCTCTCAAATCAGTGCACGTCTGTTACCTGAGAAGTTAACAATTTATACAACGTTAGTTGGACTGCTGAATGCCAGAAATTACAACTTTGGTGGAGAATTTGTAGAAGCCATGATTCGCCAACTGAAAGAATCACTGAAAGCAAATAACTATAACGAAGCTGTCTATTTGGTAAGTGTGTGGGTGTGTGTGTGCTGTAAGTTAGTGTTAAAGTGGAGGAAACAAGCTACAGCCAATTAACTATGCTCTTATCACGAATTCTGGTCCTTGCTCATCTCGTAGCTGTTCTTTGGGGGCCATTGTCATTTACTGTTCAATGTGGTGCTTGTGTTTACTTTGACTCTGGTCCTTTTCCTTGCAGTATACGATTCCTTATTTTCTTATATCTTGGTTTCTACAGCACAACTCTTTTTAAATCTGCTAATAATAATAGCATCAACATTGTTCCTATCTTTGATTCTTGTCTCTTTCTCTGGATTGTCATCTTTTATTCCTTAAATGCTTTTTTACAATGATTCTGTCTTTTATTTAGGCTTTTCTTCTGAATCAGTCTCATTCACTCTCATAGCTGTATAAGCCAACTTTTATTTTGATGGGGACCCCAAATTTATAACCGTTTCCCACCTCAGCCTTTTTCCTGAGTTCTAAACCAGTGTCCCAAATAGAGCCCAGAGATTTTGTCTTTGCAAGTCCCGAAATTCATGTGCTGCTGGGTAAGCCATCCAGAAGTCTTACATTAATTGTTAGCTTTTTTTTTTTTTTCTTTTCCTCCTTTCATGTCTCCATTCCCTCTCATTCCTCTCCTATATTCCCTTCTTTGTCCCATGGCCTCTATCTAGCACAGCTTGTAACTTTTTTGTGTCTTAGCTGCTTCCTTACTTGACATTTGTCCATCTGAAGTCTCTGCCTTTGAATCTATCCATAGTAATAGTAGCACCAAAGTGGCCTTTGTGTAAGTAGGCTCTGCTCCTTCACTTCCTTCCTATTTTTTATAGTAGGTGGTCTTAAAATTCTAATACATGAAATGATTCATTGGGCTGCAGGGAGTGAACATTAGAAACTTTTTTTTATAACAGTTTCATATATGTATTTAACATATTCTGGTCACATTGGTTCCCCATTATCTTCTGTTTTCTCCACTTCCTCTTGCTGTACCCTTTCTAGTCCCCTTCTACTTTGATGTCTTTTTATACATGTGTGACTCACATGTTTAATAAGAGTTGCTTACATACAAGTGTAGGTGATTATTTACTGGAGTATGGGCACCTTACTAATGGCTACACAGCTGAGGAAAATGCCTACTTCCCCAGAAACTGTTAGCTGCCATAGCTCCTCAGGAAGGGGTGGGGCCCCATGAGCTCCATCCCCATCCATGAAGGAAAGTTGACCTGCCTAGTCTTGGGTAGGTTTTGTGAGGTTGTGAGTGCTGTGGCCATGTCCTGTCCAGAGACTCCTCCCCAACCTCTGGTTCTTAGGTTCTTTCTGCAACACAGAATTTTTATGTGTCTTGAATAGAAGGAAATGGAATTAAGTTTTATGTTTGCCCCAGTATGTTGCCTTCTCTTGTCCTCTGTATACCTTCCAGGTATATAAAATTACTTGCACAACCCTCTGCCAAGAATGCCTTCCCACTCCCCACTGAGGGCTTTGCTCACCCTTTATAACCTTGCCCAGTTGTTTTCTCCTTATACTTTTTTCCTTGTCACTGGTCCCAAGGGCATGTTTGGTTTTTTTCAAGACAGGGTTTCTCTGTAGTCTTGGAGCCTGTCCTGGAACTAGCTCTTGTAGCCCAGGCTGGCCTCGAATTCACAAAGATCCGCCTGCCTCTGCCTCCCAAGTACTGGGATTAAAGGTGTGCACCACCACTGCCCAGCTCCAAGGACACTTTTTAATTTACCTTTTGGTACAGGAGTCGTTTTTGTTTGTTTGTTGAGATTATGTTTGTCCCAAATAGGCTATTAAGTTCCCTTAAACAGTATCTTGGATAGTGTTTATTTGACCCTGGCCCAGAGAGGACACCCAGTAAATATCTCTTTTACTTAACATTTCCATTTCTATATTTCAGTAGTGAATATTATCCCTAGCCAGACAAAAAGACCAATCTTCTTCAGTAAAATGGAGTATCTAGAATATTTGGCTGTCTGAGTACTTAGCATAGCATGGAAACCCACGAAGTCACAGATTCCTATCCAACTTTGTCACAACTACCCAACTTTGCCACTGTACCACAAAAGCTGCTGTGGTCAATAAGTAACTGAACTAGTGTGAACTTCTGCAAGTATGGTTATTATGGGCATTGAAATTTGAATTTGTCATTTTGTGTGAGTTTGTTTTAAGGATTAGAGACTTCTTGGCTCTCAGGTTGTGCAAACAAAAAGTAAGCTAAATGTAGCCATGGGCTTAAGTTTTGCAGACATTACAAGGTTGTTTATTCTGTGGCTATATGAAGGACTTTTAGGTGTAATACAGCTATCCTTTGCCCTCACAGGTCCGTTTTCTGTCTGATCTTGTGAATTGTCATGTGATTGCTGCCCCATCTATGGTTGCTATGTTTGAGAATTTTGTAAGTGTGACTCAGGAAGAAGATGTTCCTCAAGTAAGACACCTTTATGTTGAATCTCTTCCATGAAGCATTGTACCAGATTTCCGCCCACCCCACTGATAACTTTTTAGCAGCAATAAACAAAATACAATAACAGATTATCACACTGTAATGCTTAATATCTGAAGGGCAAGTCAACTGGCTTACTAGTAGATTCTCTTGACATCATTGTGTTAATTCAAATGATCTTTAATAAGATTATAACTCTATAACTAGAAATCCTCTAGACGAGACAGATATTTTATTTGAGCCCTATTAAAAAGCCTCCCCAGAATTGCATTTTCGAATAAAAAAAGATGGAGCTGGGGAGTTGTATAGCTCAGTTGCTGAATGATTGCCTAGCATCTGTTAGCCATTGAGTTTGATCCCTAACACTGGGAAGAAAGAATAATGAATGAATGAATAAAATTAACCAGCATTCTTTTTAACTTACCTTTTTAAACTTTCTTCAGGTGCGACGGGATTGGTATGTGTATGCATTTCTATCATCTTTGCCCTGGGTTGGAAAAGAGTTGTACGAAAAGAAAGATGCAGAAATGGACCGCATCTTCTCCAACACTGAAAGTTATCTTAAGTAAGGGCACATAGTTCACATGTTCTTTGTTTGTATAAAGATATCCTGCTGGTATAGTAAATGTCTTATGTTCTCTGTTAGCAGTGACACCAGTTCAGTTCCTGAAAATTTTCTGTATTAAATGTCATTCTCCTGCTGCCATAACTCGCTAAGATCTCAGTACTTGCTAGTGTAAGAAGTTGGTATCGTATCGGTATCGTTTCACATATGGTTGTGAAAGACATAGAACACCATGGTGTAATAGCTCCATTAGTGTCCTAGTGTTCACATACATAAAGGTCACCGGGAGCACTTAGAATCACACTTCTGCCTAGGCTACAGAATGACTGGAAGAGGTTCAGACATGTGATCACTAATGTGTTCTGAGGAGAAGCACTGCCCTGCTACGAAGGTTTATTTCATACACATTAATCCTAAACCAAACCCTTCTCCCGTGCCAGCATAAGAACTTGTTTTACCTTGTTTGATACAATGAGTGAGCCTTGTTAGTAAACATTCCTAATTGCTTCACAGCATGATGATGACAGTATTGTGTGTTTCTTTGGCTTTCACATGTTGATCTTGTCATGCTTGTGTGGATACCATTAATAACTGCTTTACTTAGTACAAATAAACATGGCAACTAAAGACTTTTCCATCAATGTCAATGTGCATATGTGTGTGTGAGAGAGAGAATATATATATATATATATATATATATACTTAATTTTATTCAAATGATAATCTTCACATGATTTTTTTTCTTTAACTTGAATTTAGCGTGTGAAATTATATGGTTACATCTGATTGGGTTTATGAACATTAGCATGGTAATGTTTTTTTTTTTAATGTTTCTCTTTCTTAGTTTTCTTTTAGCCTCTCTATATGGATATTTAGCTTGTGCAGCTAAATAAGTATCAGGGAATATTACTGGATACATAATATATTACTCTGTGTGTATGTCTACATATATATTCAGGTATATTTATGGGGATATGAATTTATAGGAATGACATTGTTGGGTAAAGGTTCAGAGCAACTAAAATTTTGACAGAAATAGTCACATTGTCTTCAAGAAACATATTCTACCAGATTGTACCAATTAACCCCTCTGCTACCAGTGTTTAAGATACAGATGTGCCTATTATCTTGATGACATATAGACCATTATCAAAATGTTGCTATCTGCTGATCTGATGGATAAAGATGTTTTTCATTGCTTTAATTAATCATGAAAACCATTGAGTATCTTTTATGTTTCTAAAGCCTAAGTGTAGATTTTCCTTTTTACCTTTAGAAGACGCCAGAAGACTCATGTGCCCATGTTACAAGTATGGACTGCTGATAAACCACATCCACAAGAAGAGGTGAATTGATTTCCATCTCGTGATAGACACACAGCTCTTATGTGGATGTTTATCTCTTTAGCATGCCCAAACTAAGTCACCAACTCTGACAACCTGAATTCAGTTCCCAGAATCCACAGGTAGAAGGAGGAAACCAATTTCTACAAGTTGTCCTCTGACCTCTGAGTGTGCGCTATGGCCCATGTGCCACACAAATACATTAAGCCGCGATTTTTAAAAACACTCTAACTATTGCATTTGTAAATATCTTAATTTTCTAAATATTTCAGTAAGGAATTAATTTCCTCAGAGTCTTGAGCATAGAGGGGTATTTAATGTATATTAGAATGTAATTGAAATAGCCCCTTGCTTTTTAGAATACCAATTCTCACAGACTTGACACATGTTAGATCTAAATACTCAATTTTAAATAGCAGTGTAAACAGCCCCAAATGTGCTTCTGAAACAAGCTGCTAGGGTGAAAATGGAGAGCGAGGCCTCTCCATGGGTAAAGCAGCCTGAGCTGGAGCTTGGGCCATAGCGGACGGAGAGGAATACCTTTCAAGTTGTCCTCTGACCTCATTGTGGCAAGTGTGTCCACACTACTCTAATTTTAAAATTTTAAGGAAAAACAAAAACTTAATGCCATTCTTTTCTACTATATGAAATACTAAATTAGCCTACTTTGTCCTGTATTTTAGAGAGTAGATATTTTCTGAACTGTCTAGCCTAAATGTTTATATTAAATGTTAAAATCTCCTTTTAGTATTTAGATTGCCTATGGGCCCAGATTCAGAAATTGAAAAAGGACCGGTGGCAGGAAAGGCACATCCTAAGACCCTACCTTGCCTTTGACAGCATCCTCTGTGAAGCACTACAGCACAATCTGCCTCCTTTCACACCACCACCTCACACGGAGGACTCAGTGTACCCGATGCCCAGGGTCATCTTCAGGATGTTTGACTACACAGATGACCCAGAGGTACGAGAGTGGCTAAGCTTCCTAGGAAGGAGCTGGCTTGCTTGCAGCTGTCCTTGTGATTTAGTGTCCTTTGACTTGTATTCTAGATATTTTGTATTCCCCCCTTCCCCCCTCAGGGACTTGTTTTGTTTTTTATTGTTTTTATTAAACTGGACATTTTTTTGTCCACTCCTTCCTTCCTCCCCTCTCCCGTGACCCCCATGCTCCCAGTTTACTCAGGAGATCTTGTCTTTTTCTCCTTACTCTGTAGATCCATATATGTCTTTCTTAGGGTCCTCATTGTTGTCTAGGTTCCCTGGGGTTGTATACTGTAGACTGGTTTTTCTTTGCTTTGTATCTAAAAGTCATTTATGAGTGAGTACATATTATATTTGTCTTTCTGGGTCTGGGTTACCGCACTTCATATGTTTTTTTCCTAGATCCATTCTTTTGCCTGAAAATTTCAAAATGTCATTATTTTTTACCATTGAGTAGTACTCCATTGTGTGAATGTACCACATTTTCTTTATCCATTCTTTCGTTGAGGGGCATCTTAAGTTGTTTCCTGTTTCTGGCTATTACAAATAATGCTGCTATGAACATAGTTGAGCATATGTCCTTGTGGTATTATTGAACATCCTTTGGGTATATACCCAAAAGTGGTATTGTTGGGTCTTGAGGTAGGTTGTTTCCTAATTTTCTGAGAAATCGCCATACTGATTTCCAAAACAGTTGTACAAGTTTGCACTCCCACCAGCAATAGAGGAGTGTTCCTTCAAGGACCTTTTGAAGCAGGGTCTCTCTCTGTTGACCCAGATTGTCTTCGAGGTCACAGATTCTCTTACTTCAGCCTTCACATTGCCCAGCACAGCTCTGAAATAACCTTTTAATTTTCAGTTACTTTTTAACATAAGAAGATGAATGAAAATCAATTACATGCTTTGATTCAGCAAACTGTATCACCTCATTATGCAATAAAAAATTGTTTTGCTCATATAAATGAGAGAGACAGTATAGTTTACCAGTCAAGAGCCTAATTGGTTAGTGTTTTAATGCAAATACTACCTAGGAGCATGAGTGAGTTGTTTACTTCCTGTGCCTCAGTTCCCAGAGGAGCAATAATAGTATGGATCCCATGTAGAAAATGAATAGTGTCTCATATGAATTTTAGCTGTTGGGTAGGGTGTGTCGTGACTAGAGGTTGATTTCAGCCGTTTTTCATTGCTCACTACACTTTTTTCCCCATGAGACAAGTTTCTAATTGAACCTGGAGTTCACCACTGTAAGCTGTACTGGCTGACCAGCAGACTGGATGGGATCTACCTATCTTGAGCCAGCCCACCCACAGCACTGGTGACAGAGGCATATGCCACTTGACCTAGCTTTTAATGTGGATTCTGAGGGTATTTAATTCAGTTCCTCGTACTTGTACAGTAAGTACAGTACTCAGGTATCCACTGAGCCATCTCCCAGGCACCATGTGTAGCTAATTTTTTTGTTTGTTTAGTGCATGTTTATCTTTGTAGTCCGGTCTGTCCTCATTGTGATAGCCCTCCTGCCTTGGCCTCTTGAACTCTGAGATAGTACTCATGAACCACTATGCTAAACATTTCTGCTTTTTTCTTTTATTTTCTGAGAAAGGGTCCCATCTAGTCCACGCTGGCTTGGTACTTGATGTGCAGCTGAAGACTTTTAATTTAGGGGCCTCTTTCCTCTGCCTCTGTTGTGATTACTGGCATTCGCTACCATGCCCAGTTGTATATGTTGCTAAGGGTTGAACCCATGCATGCTAAGCAAACACTCTACTGACCAAGCTACACCTCCAGCTATTATTAATATTCAAGAAAAATGCTTCCTTTTCTAAATTTTCCATATTTTAAACAACCCAGTAAGTTATTCATTGTGCAATTATTCAAGAGTATTTTTGGCCGGGCGGTGGTGGCGCACGCCTTTAATCCCAGCACTCGGGAGGCAGAGGCAGACGGATCTTTGTGAGTTCGAGACCAGCCTGGTCTACAAGAGCTAGTTC
>JAQHUG010000048.1:6577023-6613828 GCA_028555095.1 Dicrostonyx torquatus
AAAAAAAAAAAAAAAAAAAAAAAAAAAAAAAAAAAAAGAATGCAGACAGAAATAAAACAGAGACTCCAAATGTCCCCTTTCTAAGTAGCACAACTGCTCTTCAGTCTGAGTTTGAGCTTTTCCTCCCCGGATCAGCCCAGAAACAGCACATGATCAGAGAATAGTGGGAAATGCTTGGTCAGGATCAGTTTAACTTGACACCTTGGCCTTGGTTCCCATCCAGTACTCCAGCCTTCCCAGAATGGTGGGAGGACTTGATTGCCTGTTTTGTTATATTAAATAATAAGAAAACACTTTGATTCACAATTACATGATGACCTAGTTAGGGTTATCAACTGCAAATCTAGTTTATATTTATGACATTAGTCTTTGTGATGATTTATTATTATTGCAAAGGAAACGAGTTTGACCTCAGAATGTATTTCTCCTGTGCTGCTTATATTTCCTTGCTGTTGCTGCACACTGTGCCTATCCTTCCTCTGTCAGAGAGCATAAGTACCCCAAAATAGTTAGCTCAGAATGGAAATGTTGCATTCTTTTGTATTTTGATAGTGTCTTTAAGAAGTGTTTATTAAATTTAGAAATTGGGTGATAGATATTTCAGGCCATGAAATCTGGCACCAGAGTTCTACCATAATTGGCTAACTTGCATGGTAAAAGAGAGAACCAGTTCCCACAAATTGTTCTCTGAGCTCCACAAATGTGTCATGGCCGCACACACCCACACTGGATGGGTGGATGGAATGAGTTTGTAGGTAGGTAGGTAGGTAGGTAGGTAGATGGATGGATGGATGGATGGATGGATGGATGGTTTATTTTGTTTTGTTTTAATTTATTTGTAAAATGGGCTTGGTGGGTATTTGAATCAGGATCACTATGCACTCTTGATTCTGTGGTAGGTATTTAACATGACAGTTCAGTTCTAGACTTGGGTATTTATTGTATAAATAAAAGAGATCTTTCTTGTGATTCTGTGCATGAGCACATTGGTCTTCTTTCCAGGGTCCTGTGATGCCAGGGAGTCATTCGGTGGAGAGGTTTGTCATAGAGGAGAACCTTCACTGCATCATAAAATCCTACTGGAAGGAAAGGAAAACTTGGTGAGAGTCTCTCCACGGTCCTTCTTAAGGGCGTCGGAAACCATTTTGATGATTTTATAAGAACGAAAGATCTGTTGGGAGTGTGTAAGGCTGGAGAGAGAGCCTAGCAAGCATGAGGACCAGCATTTGGGTGCCCGGCACCCATGAAACAATTGGCACTCATCTGTATCTCAGTTCTGGAGACACTGAAAGAGGAGTATCCATAGGGATTGCTGTCCATCCAGTCAGGCCTATCTCTGAGCCCCAGGTGTTTTGTTTGTTTGGAACATTCTTTATGTGTATGGGTATTTTTACTGCATGTATATCTGGTGCCCTCCAGACAGCTGTGAGCTGCCATGTGGGTGCTGGGAATTGAAGCTGAGTCCTCTGCAAGAGCAGCCAATGCTCTTAACTGCTGAGCCATCTCTCTAGTCCCTAAACTCCAGATTTAATGAGAGGCTTTACATTAGAAGTAACTGAAGACACTCAACACTGACCTGTTGACCTCTGACTTCCACATTCCTGTTCATGCCACACAGGTACATACATTCCAAATATGCTAAAATGAAACAGTAGGCTGGTTTTAGTTTGGATGCATGGACATTAAAGCTTAATAATGTTTTTTTTTTTTCTGTTTTCTAACATTTAGAAACCTAAGTGTTATGTCTGTGAGTTCGAGACCGGCCTGGTCTACAAGAGCTAGTTCCAGGACAGGCTCCAAAGCCACAGAGAAACCCTGTCTCGAAAAAAACCAAAAAAAAAAAAGAAACCTAAGTGTTAATACATTTTCATACAGCTTGAAAGTTTTGGCTTTGGTTTTGAGAATTTTGTCTTTAGGAGTGGACCACCTGTAAGAATGTGCTGAGTTAGATCTGCAGGTGCTAGTATTGTTACTTTCCTTTTTGTGTGGAAGACAAACAGTTTATACCATGTTAATAAATAACCCAACACTAGAACATTACTGCAAGTTCTCTTTTCAGCTACACTCACTGCATTTGAAACTGTTGGGTTTTGTGTGTGTGTTTGTACACTTGCTAACTGGAATACACTTCTTACAGTGCTGCACAGCTGGTGAGCTACCCAGGGAAGAACAAGATCCCCTTGAACTACCACATAGTTGAGGTATGCATTCCATGTGGTGCTAACTGGTTTTCTCAGTCTGTCTGAGGACTGTACGGGGCCTCCTGGCTTTGTTTACTTGTGTTCTCCTTGCTGCTCACCAGGCTCTGAGAATGAAGAGAAAACCAAGGAAATTGCCAGTTTTGGTTCTCAGCCTTGCTAGTAAAAGGAAGAAAGGAGATTGAAACTCAGAGCCTTTACCTGTTGAGTCATCTTGTTGGCTTCACCCTGCCCTTCCCTCCCTCCATCCCTCCCTCTTCCTTTTCCTCCCATCACCTCTTTATGTGGCACGTGTCTTTAACCCCAACACTTGGGAGGCAGAGGTCAGCCTGGTCTACAAAAGTTCCAGTACTGTTAAAGAAACACTGTTTTGGAAAATGGGGGTGGGGTAGGTGGTGGTTGGGTATAAAAAGACTAGGTGTCACCATATCAGCCAACCTGACCTTATCTTCCTGAGTTGCTGGGACTCCAGGCATGTGCTACCATGGCTCTAAGTCATATTTTTAAATATGAAAAAAAATTATGTAGAATTCCTCAGACTAAGGCTTTTGACTTTGAGGAAGGGGTAGGAAATAGTGTGCCAAAAAGATCTGGGGTCTGTTGTGAATAGCCACGTAGAATATTCAACTGTCTCAATCCTTGGTCCACTAAGAGTTCTCAGTACCCACAGGAATGCAGCTCTATCATCCTTTGATATAGACTTCAAAGGATGGATGATTATTATAGCACATTTGTCTTGGCAGTGTGGGTCACAGCAGCCTTTATCTAGTGGACACTTGATGTAGAAAAAGGGGGTGCTCATTATGTTGTTGAGCTGTAGATCTTGGAAAGCATAATTGTTAAGGATAAAGGTAATTCGTTCTTCATTGCAGGTGCCATGGAGTGTAGGGTTAGGTTGTAACGTGTGGATCTCTCTGATGTTTCGCAGGTGATCTTTGCAGAGCTGTTTCAGCTCCCAGCGCCCCCTCACATCGATGTGATGTACACTACACTGCTCATCGAGCTGTGCAAACTTCAGCCAGGCTCTCTGCCCCAAGTTGTATCCTTTCATGTTTTCAAATGTACACCCCTTGGCTGTGCTTTTTAAAAGACGGCATTATGGAGCTATCCTTTCTCAATTTCCTGTGCTTTGGATTTTAGGGATAGTGGATTAGTTTACTTTGTTTTTAAGTAAATAAGACCAGACAAAATGCATGCTTATGAAGTTAACATACATCATCTCCCCCTGCTTAAAACAGAACATGGTGCTATGGCTTACATGCTCCTTTGTACTCCCCAGCAGGATCCCTCTGCTTTCATGCCATACTAATAGTGCTGGTATTACCTATCAATCCCTTGCCTTTTGTTTGTTTCCTGAGATAGGGTCATACTCTGTTGCCAGGATGGCCTCAAACTCAGGACGATCTACCTGCCTCAGCCTCCAAAATGATGGGATTACAGGTTTGAGGCCATATCCAGCTATTCCTTTGCCATTTTGTTTTTTGAGACAGGGTTTCTCTGTATAACAGCCCCAGCTGTCCTGGAACTCACTCTGTGGACCAGACTGGCCTTGAACTCACAGAGATCTACCTGCCTCTGCCTTACAAATGCTGGAATTAAAGACGTGCGCCACCAGTGCCTGGCTCCTTTGCCTTTTAAAATAACAGTTTTTTGAAGAAAATGTATATTTTGCCTTTTCAGGACTCCAGGTCTTCTATAAGCCCATTAGATAAGTGCCATTGATTGTATTATTTGAATAAATAGTTCCATATCTGTAGCGTGTGTGTGCGCACATGCGTGCATGTGTGTTGTGCTGCTTCCATGTTACTAGGCGTGATGTTAGTTCCATTATACCTGTGGGTTTGCTCATTTCTCTAGTTCCATCAGTTTTGCTTTGTCGATATTCGGTACACATTTGGTCAAATTTCTTTTGCCCTTGAAGTAAGTTTCTTACCACTCTGGAGTGGTTCTAGCTTATGTTACATGGCCTTTGTCTTATAAGGCCTTATTTTTGTTTGTTTTTTTTTTAAATATATGTGTGTGTGTGTTTGTTGTTGTTGTTTGGGTTTTTTGAGACAGATTTTCTCTGTGTAACAACTTTGGCTGTCCTGAAACTAGCTCTGTAGATCAGGCTGGCCTCAAACTCACAGAGATCCACCTGCCTCTGCCTCCCAAGTGCTAGGATTAAAGACGTGTGCCACTGCTGTCCAGATAGATAATTCTTTCATCAAAAGTTTTTCATACAGTATTTTTGATTATATTCTGTCCTCTTCCCCAATTTTTCCCAGATCCTAGCCACTCAACTTATTGTTTCTTAAAACAAAAACAAGAAAGAAAAAAAAACAATGAAAATCCAACCAAACTTTGGGAGGGGAAAAGAAAATATTAAAACAAAACACACACACACACACGGAGTTTGTTTCATGTTAGCCACCTCCTGCACATGGCCTACCCTGGAGTCTGGTTGATAATCCAGTGACACTCCACTGGAGACAACTGCTTTTCCCAGCAGGTATCAATTACAGAGTCTTGGTGAAGGTCAACTCTGTGTCCATTTCCCCTCCTCATGCTGGAATTTTGTCTGACCTGAACCTGGGCACGTCTTGTGCATGCTGTCACAGCTCTGGGAGCTTATGTGTCTCAGCCCTTCTGTGTCTGGACGATTCTGCCGTGTCCTTGGAGTCATCCCCACCTCTGTCTCTTACTGTCTCTCCACCTCCTTCCTCTTCCACATAGATCCATGGTGCTTTGGGTTGTTAATAATAAGCATCAACAGCTTTCTTAGGTAAGATAACTTTCCTTACAGCTTGCTGCATCCTTCCATTCCTGTGTGTATTATCAACCACTGCACTCTTCTCCAGTCTGACAGTGTCATTTGATCACACTACTATTTCTCATGCCCATTTTATTTTTCTTACTGTCTGTTTCTTAGATTATAAAGTGTTTTAGTTGTTACTACATTTTGTCCTCTGCTGATTTAGACCCCTCCCCATGTATGTTTGTGCACACATGCATAACAGACATACCTTTCTCCTCGCTCGGTTCTGGCCTTCCTTTCAGATAATAAAAAGATCAGAAACCCCTTCTAGTATGTTTATTTCATCTTTTTTGCATTTGAAAGAAAAAAATTATGCATGATATCCATTTAGATGTATCTGTACCTATCATTCTTGGTGTCCGTTTCTTTTTGTATGCCCTGAGCAGCCATCTCTAATTATTTCATATGAAATTTTCTTTAAAGGTGGTTTCTTGCTGGTGGTTGCTACAGTTTTTAGAAAAAGTTTTATTTTTGTATTTGTTTTTTGTTTGTTTTGTGGTAATGTTGGCTTTATGGTATGAGGTTTTAGAAAGAACTGGGCACGATGTTTATAGATTTTACTTATAATATTTTGAAACCAGAAATAATCTGAATCTCCAACACATGGATAAACAAATTTTGTTTCCTTGCAATGATAATATTCAATTTATCAACAAAGAGAACCTTTTTTTATTACAGTGACAGCATGAGTTGAAAAATAATTTATGCTGAAAGAAAGATAACAGATTCACAGAACTTGATACTGTTTTTTAAAATTCTAGAAAAATGCGAAAATCCTCTAATGACAAGAGACCATTAGATGCTTGAGGAGAGGTCTAGAATGACTGAGGAAGGAGTGGATTACAAAAGTATGGGAAATTGTAGGGGTGATGAAAACAGTATCTGATATTTCACAGAGGTGGATACAGTCAAATTTATTGCATGTCTTGGACAGTTTCAGTTCAAAACTCAGGAAACAAGATGAGTTATGTGAAAGGATGAAAGAAACATACGAAGACAGAGAGGACACGATTTGTTTTGCATATCACAACTTACTTTAAAGGAGAGTGGAAAGGAGTTTTCCTTATCTTCAATCCACAGCTTGCACAGGCGACTGAGATGCTGTATATGCGTCTGGACACGATGAGTACTACATGTGTAGACAGGTACAGCCATTGGTTTCTTCTGTCCTAACAGTTGTTAGCACCCTCAAGAGTTTATCAGAAGGCTGTCGTAAGGGTTCCCAAATTGTTCTGTTTTCCAAACCCCTTTGTGTGGACAGCTTGCTTGTTAGAACACTTCTAGTCTGTTTCAGCGTCTGATGATGCCCGTTCTTGCTTAATTCCAGTTCTTGCTTGAACACTTGAAGCTTAGGCATCATTTAACTTTCCCTACTTAATATATGTCTTTAAGATAAGCTTACTTTGAATGATAAATCTAATACTATATTATATACAAACACTTATAGATTATCTGTCTTGAAAGTTCTTTAAACCTGCAGCTATAAGACTCCACTTATTTTAAATAAATATATAAAACCTGTCTTGGATTGTTACAGCGTGGTCATTCCATTCTCACTGTTTTTTTTTTTTGTTGGGGGGGGAGTTTGTGTGACACCAGCTGGTTCTTTTTTTCTTCTGTGCATTTCCCAAATCATGTTGGAAGAATTGAGCAGTTGTCTAATTTCCATATCTTTTACTCAAGTTCTGTATTAAAAATTGAGACTATCTCTGTCAGTGACCCTGACAAACTCAAGTGATTGAAGTCACATTTTTGATGGAAGTGCTTTAAGAAAGTGTCTTCCAGTGTCTCTGCTCTAGTAGAGTATCAGTTCTGAAAACATTTTGAGTACTCTTATGACCTTCACAGCACTATTTAACACAATAAGATGTCTCTTGACTAGAGAACCAAGTATATTTTTAAGTGGGACTTAATGCATATAGGCTGTCATGAAAAGATTGTAGTGGGTGTGGAGGGCTGGCTCAGCAGTTACGGCACTTGCTGCTCTTCCAGAGAACCCGAGTTTGGTTCTCAGCTCCCACCCACTTTGGGCAGTTTTACAGCCACCTATAGCTCCATCTCCAGAGGATCCACCACACTCTGGCATTTGCCACTGTAGACACGTGCACATACAACATCAACACATAAATTAAGTAAAGTTTTTTTTAAAGGTCATAATATAAATGTAAGAAACTAAGTGCTGGATTAAAGGTTCAGTGGTTAAGAGCACTGACTGCTCTCCCAGGAACCCAGGTTCAGTTCCCAGCAACATATGACAGGCTTACTTTGGTTCTGCTATTTGTAAATTATTTGTAAACATTTAACTACATTTTTTACTGCTTCCATTTCATCAACAGTTATAGGAGAAAAAAATAGTATACTCCTTCATAGTATATGTGAGAATCATGTATGAATATTTTGCACAAAATATGAGCTTAAATCATGTCTGTTACCTAACAAGAATAATAAGAGGATGCACCGTCATGAGAATTGAGATAGCTGGGGACTATAAGACAGTGACTTAGAATCTTTGCTGAGAAAACAGGTACCAAGTGTGGTATGCACATAAAAGACAAGGTTTAGCTGCATAAATTGCTGGTCTAAGTTGCATTCTTCCTTTCTCTTCTCCCCTGCCCCACTCCCAATGTAGGTTTATTAATTGGTTTTCTCATCACCTAAGTAATTTCCAGTTCCGTTGGAGCTGGGAAGATTGGTAAGTGTAATGTTTTATTCTACCTTATTCGGAAACTTACATTGGAAATCTCTAAGTCTGTAAAGTGCTTGCCACAGAGCCCATGTTTAAAAGCCTGCTATTGAATCCTGCATGGTGGTATGCTCCTTTAAGCCCAGCACTCAGAAGGCAGAGGCAGATCAATCTCTTGTGAGTTCAAGGCCAGCCTGGTCTACATAGTAAGTTCTACACCAGCCAGCACTACACAGTGTGATCCTGGTTTTTTTTTTGTTTAAGAAATAAAGCCAGGCGTGTAGGCATGGGCTTCTAATCCCAGCACTGGGGACATAGAGATTGGCAGATCCCTGAAGCTCACTGGCTAGCCAGCCTAATGAGAAAGTAAGCACACCAGGAGAACAGCGTATGAATATACACATACACAAAAGAACTTTCATATTTAAAACACACTTTAAGATAGTCTGTTGTGCTGGGCAGTGGTGGCACATGCCTTTAATCTCAGCACTTGGGTGGTGGAAACAGGTAGATCTCTGAGTTTGAGACCAGTCTGTCTACAAAGTGAGTTCCAGAACAGCCAGGGCTGTTACACAGAGAAACCCTGTCTTGGGAAAAAAAAAAACAAAAAACAAAAACAAAGAGTCTGTTGTCTCCAGTATTTATTTCATTGATATTTAGTTAACTATATATGGATGAGATAATAGGTAGGAAGACCCTAGTATAAGGCAGGAAATTAAGAATGAAGATTTTATATACACATACACACACTTAATAAACCACATTTCTTCCTCAGGTCCGATTGTCTCACTCAGGATCTCGAAAGTCCCAAACCAAAGTTTGTAAGAGAAGTTCTAGAAAAATGCATGAGGTAAATAAGCTCTCTGTACTTCCTCTCTTTCTCCTGGAGGAGACTGCTTGAACTGGTTAGCATCCGATTCTTTCTCCTTTGCATTTGTGATGCATGTCCACAGTATTTTTTTGTTAAATCCTGGTATTTGTCCATCTTCCACCTCACATTTTAATTAGGATTTGGGCTGCAATTAATCAGCTGTACCATTGGATTTTATGTGAATTAAACCAAAAGATAATTTTAATGTCCCCCAACATTTATGAGAATTTTCACATTTTCTAAGCTTGTATTTTTGTCTGATTTGTATTTTCTTAGTCCTCCTCTAGAGTCTTCTATTTAAAAAGCCTTAGTTTATAAAAATAGAGTATGTTTTGGGGGAACTGTGATCTGAGCTTTTAATGTGTATTTTTTGAGGGATAAGTGGGTTTAGGCCTTTGGAAAGACACAAATTACATATATCTCTGAATACTTTTCTCTCTGTGTTACATCCAGCCCAGCATTGTTTTTTGCCATCCCTTATCTATAACATGATATGTAAACACTTTGTCAGGTGGTAAGAAACTTGGCTCTTCCTTTCTTTGATGCATCACAACCAGCCTCCCAGTCATGCCAGCCTTACCTCCTCTACCCAGCCCTCCACCACATCACATCCTTCACCACCCAAATGGGGGATGTCCCAGCTCACACCTCAATGCAAAGTGAATGCGTTTTGAAGCAAGCCAAGTTCACTTGTGCTAACTTACTAAAAGGCCTGGAGGACTTTGTCCCTGTTTGCTTCTTGGTTGTCCACTGAGTTTGGAATTTTGGATCCTGGTTTTCTGGACAAGTTGAGTATTACTGGAGACTAAAACATGAGACCTTTTCTGAGGCTCTTATTTGTGTTATAGGTTGTCTTACCATCAACATATATTAGATATTGTTCCTCCCACCTTCTCAGCTCTGTGTCCTGCAAACCCAACCTGCATTTACAAGTATGGAGATGAAAGTAGCAGTAAGTAGTGAAATGATTTGAAATCTCTCTCCTTAAAAAGTACTGGTTCATGATGCTCTGAAGCCAGTTAGTTATAGGAGGAAAAATCGACTTTTTCTTAGAATTTCTTTATTTGAAAAGTGACCCATCATTAGCCACTAGGTTAAGGATTTTGTTGTTATCTAATTAGTAGTTATTAACTTATAGTGTTTTTCTATTTACATTGTTTACATTGTTTTATATATGACATTTTAATATGGTAAAAAAAAATAGTAAGATGAGTTTATACCTGGAATGTACTGAAACTGAAAGTGTATTTGTTACGATGGAGACTAAATTGGTTATCATCTTGTCTTAGTTAGGGTTACTATTGCTATGATGGAACACCACGGCCACAAGCAAGTTGAGGAGGAAAGTGTATATTTGGCTTATATTTCCATATCATTGCTCATCATTGAAGGAAGTCAGGGCAGGAACTCAGACAGGCCAGGAACCCGGAGGCAGGAGCTGATGCAGAGGCCATAGAGGAATGCTGCTTGCTGGCTTGCTGCAGATGGATCTTATGAAGCATTTTCTCAATTGAGGTTCCCTCCTTTCAGATAACTAGCTTGTGTGAAGTTAACATGGCAGTCTGCTTTTAAAAGTAAATTTGTAAACATGACTTTTACCACTTGCACCTTGAATCAGAGGTGCCGGAATTGCTGTGGTCTTTCTGCTTTGCATAGTTTATGCTTTGTGAAGGCCATATGTGGAGTGGTGGCCAGTGGTACCGAGGTCGATGTCGGTTATCCCACTGCTGTTGTGATTCACTGAATGTTGTAGTTCATTCATGAGCCTCACGTTTTGTGCTGCAAGGAAGTTCTCTGTGTCTGAAAACTCTGCTCTTCCTTGCTTTGTGCAATTATATTACCTCAATACAGAAAGCCCTTTGTATCTCTAGTTCCTGTTTCTTCCTTAGGTCTGGCCAAGTTTCTTATTTGTAAAATAATTTTAATCTTTAGTTAACCTTTTTTATAAAAATGCTTTCTGTCTACTTCTGAAGTAAATTCCTTAGTGACAAAGAGTTCTTATTTTCTTGATGTGTGGGTTTTTTTTTGGTTTTTTTCTTTTGATTTTTTTTTTGTTTGGTTTTCATAGAATTTTCTTCCACTTTCAGGGACAGGCTCCACAACAGGTGTTAGCTGAGTCTTTGTTGTGACCTGTTGCAATAGACATCAGTCATTACAGGTCTTAATGTTGTCTTCATTGTCTGCATCACACTGAAAGTAGATTTCCTGTTACTTTGATGATGCCTTTTTACTCTTAACATGACTTCTTTACCATGAGCACACACTCACAAAACCCTAACAGTAAGCACAGAGCCTCTTAGTCTAGAGGGGGCGGGGGGACAAACTAACAAAACATTGAATTGGGTGAAGCTTTCATATATAGTATCATAAATGGTTTAAATGCTGATCTTGGCTGAGGGGTGTTCTGTTTTAAAAGGAAATAACTGAAAGTCTGCTATTATCTGCTAGTAGAGCAAGCAGTCTGCCAGCTTGATCTACCTTCCTCTCTGCTCTGTATCTAGATTCTCTTCCTGGACATTCCGTGGCACTCTGTTTATCTGTTGCTTTTAAAAGTAAGGCAACTAATGATGAAATCTTCAGCATTCTGAAGGATGTACCAAATCCTAACCAGGATGATGATAACGGTAAGAAAGTTACTTCTTCAGCCTAAGCACATAGGCCACATAAAAGCATCCACAGCTTTGATGAAACATGAGTTCTATTAAATCCTGTGGGTGCTCCTACAGCAATCGATCTTAGCTCTTAGGACCTGCATATTCACCCCCTTACCCTAAAATCCTTGTGAAGTTATATTAAGAATATAAACCATCCTGGATGTGGTAGTCCATGCCTCTTATCCCAGCTCTTGGGAGGCAGAGGCAGATGGATCTCTTTTGAGTTAAGGCCATCTTAGATTACATAATAAATTTCAAGCCAGCCAGAACTGCATGATGAGGCCTTGTCTCAGAAACAAGCAACAGTCACAAAAAGAACACAAAACATGTCCTACATACAAAGTAAATCACACATTGCTTATTCAATGATTTTTTTAAAATATTTATGCTTTTAGTATATAGAGGGATTGCTGAATGGGAAATCTTAGTGTGTTGGATATTTTTGATATGATTGTTTTTTATAAATTATAAACTACTACAGTACTAATAATACCTAATCTTTACTTAGTATATAGCATGCTATTTCAACCAGCATCTTAGCTTTGTTGTATTTTCCTGGTATGAATGAGGAAATTGGCAGAGTTGTATTCACATACAAGTTACCTGGTTTGTGACTGGATAAGGAAAGAAGTACTGCAAAAGTTATCTAATACTGTTTAAAACATACTGTGAAATAGTTACTTAGAATAAGTAAACCAGTGTGTGGCACACAGCCAGATCAGTAGAGCAGATGACAAGTCTACAGAACTCGCCATCTGGTTGGGGAGTACACCTAGGAGATGTCAGGCAGCCATGATAATACTAAGTTTAGACTCTGGCAGATATCTTAATATAGTGGTTAACGGTTTGCTGGTTTTGCTTTAATTAATATTTGACACCTTCTAGACAGAATATAAAGGAGGCGATACGTGGGTTTTTTTAAGGAAATGGGTCTTAAACCAGGCATGGTGGTGCACGCCTGGTAATCCAAGCAGTTTGAGGTTTGGTCTGTATATCAAGTCCCAGGCCAACCAGAAGTACATAGAAAGACGCTGCCATAAATTTAACAAAACAAAAAAGCAAAAACAGAATTTTATAGAAGAATTGGGAAAATTACTCCATAAAAGACAGAATTAAGGGTATGCTTTCTCAGTGGTGGGTTGAGATGAGGTCTCATTATGTAGCTTTGGCTGTTCTGGCCTAGTTTTATATTTTGAGTAGACTTTGATTGTTTACTTTTACTGACACATTGTTATATGAATGCTTAGTGTTCCTGGGTTTGGCACCAAGAAGTTACTGTACCTAATGTTTATTTCGTACTGTAAATGTTTTCAGATGAAGGCTTCAGTTTTAACCCATTGAAGATAGAGGTCTTTGTGCAAACTCTGCTGCACTTGGCAGCCAAATCCTTCAGCCACTCCTTCAGTGCTCTTGCAAAGTAAGTATGTGCATTTGAACACCAATGCTGTAGTAATTTTTGCCTAAAATTGTTAAATATGAAGATCTTACTACATAATTTGATAGCATGAAATTCAGTTTGTGGTAGCCCGAATGCTCCCTATGGTTGAGTATACAGTGTAGATGTGCATGTGGCAGGTGAGCTAGTACAGTCATTCACACAGGCAGAGGAGTCCAGCCTATCTGTCTTTCCAAAGAGACAGAGCAGAAATGAAGGCCCGCCCACAGGTTGGCCTCTAAAGAGATAGCAGATGTGCTAAGAATCCAGAATAAAAGAGAGCGCTCTCATAAGTTGGTGGCAGCTTCTTTGCAGGCCAAAATCTAATGTTTTTATGTATTTAGGGATTACTCTGGTTACCTTGCATTTGTATATTATGTTTTAAATTGTGTAAGATTAAAGGGACTTTGAAAACACTAGAGTGGCTTTTGTGTAATTACATGTCGTATTTTTCACCTTTGTCTAAAGGTTTCATGAAGTCTTCAAAACTCTCGCAGAAAGTAATGAGGGGAAGTTACATGTGCTGAGAGTTATGTTTGAAGTTTGGAGGAATCATCCACAGGTAACAACTATTTATTTAGACATAGTGAGTGTTGAGGGAGCCTGCTTGTTCATTTCCTGGACACCCAGACCCGAAATAAACACAAAGAAATTGTATTAATTAAAATACTGCTTGGCCTATTAGCTTATGCATGTTTCTCGCTAGCTCTTCATCTTAAATTAGCCCATTTCTATTATTTTATATTTTACCATGAGGTTTATGGCCTATGGGCAAGGTTCCAGCTAGCAGCTTGCATCTTTCTCCTCTGGCAGCTACATCGCCTCTCTTACTCTGCCTGCTTTCTCCCAGCATTCAGTTTAGTTTTCCCGCCTAGCTCTGTTCTGTCCTATCACAGGCAAAGCGGCTTCTTTATTCATTAACCAATAATAGCAATACATATACAGAAGGACATCCCACACCATGTCCTGGCTATGTAAATATGCAGATTAGAAATTAATTATATTTGAATCTGCCAGTAGAATGGTTTTTAAATCCATAGACTCAGTGTTGTGGAAATAATTGATACCTTCTTTGTGATAAATTTTTTAAATTATATTGATTTGTTGACTGGGGGTACATGGGAGGGCCACAGAGCCTGTTTGAAGTCAGATGACAAATTTAGGTCAGTTCTCTCCTTCCGTCTTGTGGGCCCTGGGTATTGAACTTGTGTTGTCAAGCTGATCATCAAGTGTCTTATCCACTGAACCATCTCGCCAGCCCTTGCTAACATTCTTCATATGGCATTGTTGGTTTGTGCTACTACATTCCCACACATATTAGATGCTGGGAGAAAACTGCTGCTGGACAGCAGTACTCTGTAGAAAGTAGTTATGTTTATCCATTTCTACAAACAAGACCCATAAGATGCTGTTTTTCAACTGGAGATTTCAATTGAAATTATATACACATGTATTTAATAGAAGTATTATCAAGCAAATTTTCCCAAATATTAATCTATTAAATTCCAGAGTTTCTTTTCATGCAATCTTTATTGTTAATACAGTATTTCTTACAGTATTTAGAGCCTAGCAAACAGCGAACTAAGTCTAAAGACTGACTAGTTAAATCAGGAGTGGTGGCACATCCCTGTAATTGCAGGACTTGGGAAGTAATTGTAAAAAAGAAAAGAAATGAAACAAGAAATCAGGAGTTCAAGGCCACCTTTAACTATATGAGACCCTACTAGAAGAAAAAATAAAAATGATGACCTATTGCTTAAAATGGTCAGTTCCGTCGCCATTGAAATGAAATTTTATAGCCCTGTTAACTTATTTTCATAGCATTGTCATTATACCCATTTATCAGTCAAGCTTGACCCTGTCTCTGTTTTCATTGTAGATGATTGCTGTCCTGGTTGATAAGATGATTCGTACACAGATTGTTGACTGTGCTGCAGTAGCAAACTGGATCTTCTCTTCGGAGCTGTCTCGTGACTTCACAAGGTTCAAACCAGAATTTAGAGTGCATATAACCTGTGTGAAGTAGTTCATATCACCTGGTAACATTTTTATGAAGTTACACAGGTTTTAACGATGATCAGAACCAGGACAGCCAAGGTTGACATACAACGAAAAAAAATGAGATCAAAATAAACTCTATGACAGTCCTTTAACTTCTAACACTATACCTGTTACTGCCAGCACACGCTGGTCTGAAATATACTGAGTCCTGAGGTGACAGATGTGTTCAGAAGTTTTAACAGGGCCAACAAGATGGCTCAGTGGGTCGGGGAGCTTCCTGTCAGGCTTAGTGAGCTGAGTTTCCTAGTATGATCCTCAGAACTCACCTGGTGGAAGGAGAAAACCAACTCTATGTTTTATTAAGGGCTAAACAAGTACAGGTATGGTACTGCTTTCTGGGAGCCCACCTGGTGGAGAAGAATTCCTAACTCTGCCCAGGGGATAGAAGGCCCTATCAGCCCTTAGGAATGGTAGTCTGAAAAACTGTGATGTTTTCTCTGTAAGGGTAGCTTAACATATATTAACCAACTGCTGTATTATGTTCAGGTTGTTTGTTTGGGAAATTTTGCATTCTACAATTCGTAAGATGAACAAACATGTTTTGAAGATCCAGAAAGAGCTAGAAGAAGCTAAAGAGAAACTGGCAAGACAACACAAACGAGTAAGTCGTGTGCTGATTCCTGCGTGGTGGAGGTTACGACCAGGTCTGCAGGGTGGTCGGATCCATGCCTTGACAGTTGTATGCCGTGGCACTGATGCTGACCACAGAATATTCTTCTCCAGTGTGCCATCTCTACTTTGGCTTCCTAGAAAAGTCCGTGTGTATTTCTGAGTCTGGCACAAAGAGGAAGGGAGACAATCGTAGATGCTGTGTGGAGAGGTGGTTCAAGTCAGTTTCAGGTCCCAACTTGTCAGTATTTCTCATGGAAATAAAAATTGTGTTAGAACCATAGTTCTCAACCTGTGTGTCGCTTGTCAGATATTTACATTACTATCATAACAGTAACACAATTACAGTATGAAGTAGTAACAAAGTAAGTTTATGGTTGGGGGATCACAAAATGAGGGACTGAATTAAAGGGTTGCAGCTTTAGGAAAGTTGAGAACCACTGGTTTACAGGGAAGCAGTGAGCTGGCTGGATCCTGTGACTTACACTAGTATTCTCGCTGGGCGGTGGTGGTGCAGGCCTTTAATACCAGCACTTAGGAGGCAGAAGCAAGGCAATCTCTGAGTTCGAGGCCAGTCTGGTCTACAGAGTTCCAGTACAGCCAGGGCTATACAGAGAAACCTGTCCCAGAAAAATAAATAAATAGATAAGTAAATAAATAAATGATAATAGTGAATGTTCTTCATTACAGTATTTCCTGGTATTTGGTGTTCCCACCAGAGTAGAAGATAGGGAAAGGATATTAATAAGTTTAGTGACTGAGCTGGCCATAGTTGATACGCCTCATAGTCATTATCCCACTGCTACTACCAAGACTAGTACCACTAAGTTTTCCCAGAGCTGTCACTACAAGAATAAAAGCCCTTTAATATAAAACTCTTCCCCAGGGCTAGGGGCATAGCTCAGTGATAAAAATCACTTGCCTAGCATCTCTGAGCTCCCACCCCCAAAACCAGCACTGGGGAAGTAGAGTCAGGAAGATCATGCATGATTCAAAGTCAACCAAAGCCACATATCAGAGCCTGGCATTATAGTCATTCCCCTTTCTTGATGGATTCTACACATTGGATTGTTACTTTGTTCCTATGTCTTTCGTAGCGAAGTGATGATGACGACAGAAGCAGTGATAGGAAAGATGGGGCCCTAGAGGAGCAAATAGAACGACTGCAGGAGAAAGTGGAGTCTGCTCAGAGTGAACAGAAGAACCTTTTCCTCGTCATCTTCCAGGTAAGCCAGCTTGGCGTATGGGATAAATAAGGAGCCATTCCCTTAGTTTGAAAAGTTGCCGTTTTTAATCACAAAAATAGTGAGAACACAGAACTTCGCAGAAGAATAGTGTCACTGCTTGGAGGCTGCAGTGAATTGTGCTGTCTGCTCATTTACATAGGTGTGTCGTTTATGCCTTATGGTTGATGATTTAGGTGATTGCCTTCTTTCCTGTGAACGTTTTTGTACATAGATTGTTATTAACATGCTGTTTTCTTAGAACAGAGACCAGGACATATTTCTAGAAGAAGCTAAAGGATTGTGTGTGCATGTGTGTGTGTGTGTGTGTGTGTTAAGATTATTTATTTTTTATGTATACAGTGTTCTGACTACAGGACAGAAGAGGGCACCAGATCTCCTTATAGATGATTGTGAGCCAACTTGTGGTTGCTGGGAATTGAACTCAGGACCTCTAGAAGAGCAGCCAGTGCTCTTACTTAACCTTTGAGCCATCTCTCCAGCCTTAGGCTAAAGGATTTAACATTAAATCTCTCCTTTGCTAAGTAGACAGTTCTAAAAGTCAGGAGTACACAGCAATTTGGTGGAGCAATAAGACCACTGAGAACTCTTGGTTTGGATTTGTTCAACAGTTATGTTCTCCCTCTAATGCTTCCTCCACTGCCATCGTTTCCAGCGTTTCATCATGATCCTAACTGAGCACTTGGTACGATGTGAAACTGATGGCACCAGCATATTGACCCCGTGGTATAAGAACTGCATAGAGAGGCTGCAGCAGATCTTCCTGCAGGTTTGTATGGGGCCGCGAGCAGTTTGTG
This sequence comes from Dicrostonyx torquatus, assembly GCA_028555095.1. Classification (NCBI taxonomy): domain Eukaryota; kingdom Metazoa; phylum Chordata; class Mammalia; order Rodentia; family Cricetidae; genus Dicrostonyx; species Dicrostonyx torquatus. The sequence goes on from JAQHUG010000048.1 coordinate 6,594,373, forward strand.
TTCAGTCACACAGGCGTTCTGATTTTAAAAACCCTCAGGAATCTCAGTGGTAAAACACTTGTCTGCCATGAATAAGACCATAAGTTTTGATCCCTACCACTACTTTAAAAAAAAAAGTCTTTATAAAGTATATCAGGAGGGAGGGTATGAGGTTATGTAGTTCCTATAGGCCCTTTAGTTTATATCCATTTGTTGACACTACTGTTCATCAGAATATTTAAACAAATTGGTTTTCTATTACTCATATTCTGGGTTTGCCATTTTCCATGGTAGGGAGCCCAGCATAGCTGTAATCTAAAATGTAAGAGGGGGAATTAGATTCATAAAGGTATTTTAACATCTTAAATTTTCATAGTAAACATGTCCACAGGAGCAAGGTAAACCCCTGGGGTCTCTGGACACCTGCTTCCAGATATTGATGTGTGAGGTTCATTTTTCCTCTTCAAGGCATTAACTCCCTAAGTTCTCCTTTGTTCTAGGAGAGTGCCCAGTTCTAAAGTAATCATTCTAAAGTTCTTTAAGCCTCCAAATAGTAATTCTCTCCCAGGCATTTGTAGTGACTAGCCAGTTCAAAAGTAACCGAGAGCTCCTAGTCCTGTAGAAATTTTTGAGTGCATTTTAGTCTTCAAAGAAAAGATTCTCATTTTTTGATGCATTGGCTCTTAGTCAGGCTGCTTTTCAAAAAGCTGTAATGTATTGTGTCCTGACTTTTGGGACGCCCTCTGAAACTGTCTGTGGGTTCCCGCCATGCCTTGCATCAAGGGTCCCATAGGAAGGCTGTTAAAACTGGGTTTGGTTTTATATCATTGTACATTCCTCTGCTCCTTCCCCTGCTTGCTCTCTCAAATTTTCTCTGGAGATGTTTGCCCTATTTTTTGTCCCTCCTCAGCATGGGTGGGCTGTGAGGGAAATGGTCTGCAAGGTTGCTTGCATTTGGTTTCCTGACCCAGGGCTCTTTTCTGTGTCCACAGCATCACCAGATAATCCAGCAGTATATGGTGACCCTGGAGAACCTGCTTTTCACTGCCGAGCTAGACCCTCACATCCTGGCTGTATTCCAGCAGTTCTGTGCTCTGCAAGCCTAATAGTCATGTTTCTTCCCTTTTTGTTATCTTGAAATAATTTGTCTTATTTTTGATGGTTTGAATGTTTGCTTTCTTGTAGTAGCCTTTCACTTCCTAAAGGAAACGGGAGGAGAGCCAAGAGTATGACATTTCCCTTAGTTGTCCTGAAGGGCAAGTGTTGCTTTGATGACAGCGATATTATGGTGACCGTAATGTTGTATATATGTGAGACACAGCTTTCCTGTGATGAATTTGATACTTCTCCTTAGGGCACAAAACAACAGGGTTGAGGTGTGTGCAATGCAAGGTCAGGCTTGCAAAGTAGTAAATACCACCAACAGACTACCACCAGGGAGCCTAGCTTTTCTCTCTCCTGAGTAACATGGCTGGAATAAACCTAAGTTCTGTTTTTTAAACTTTGGTATTTCATGATTTATTATCTTAGTCTCTTTTCTTACTGAAGGCGTACTTAGCCTCTATCTGAAGCTATTTCTTGCAAATGTTTTTGAGTAACCATCTTATGACACTACTTGTTAGAATAAAAAATTATTACTAATCCCCAAATTTGCCAAACTAAAAGCCATCCGGCTTCTAGTGATCTCGAGGTACAATTGTAGCATGAATAATAAAAACCCAGAGACAGAAATTGGGATTCAGTCTGAAATGGTGATCCTGCCTCCAGGAATCTCAGAATGAGACTGAGAGCAGTCTCCTCCCATCTTATATTCCTCTCTAGGGCTGGGATTAAAGGTGAGCACCACTACCACCAGGTTTCTGTGGCAAACTAGTGTGGCTACTGGGATTAAAGGTGTGTGTCACCAGTGCCTGGTCTGTAAGGCTGATAGGTGCGTTGTTTTACTCTGAACTTCAGGCACACTTTATTTATTAAAATACAAATAAAATTTCACTACATACAATGGTGATGGCAGCAGTTTCTGCCTTTCAGATGATTGCAAATTTGGCGGCCATTGTGGAAAAGCATCTGGTCATGCCCTGCCCTCCAAGAAGGATTTGTCCAAGATCCTGTAATGTCACAAACTGATGTGCAGCAAGCGTAGCGATAAATGAGCTGAAATGGACTTGGAATTCAGTGTGGCTTGGGGCTTTTCTCTGTGGGTTTTGGGGCAGATAATTGTTCTCTGAGCCTATTGAAGCTTAAGTGAAATGAGTGTTTTGTAAGATTCTAACATTCCAAATTTCTGGGATTTTTAAACTTCTCATTAAACCTTAGAAAAATCTGCTAATAATGATATAATTACTGATAGTAATTTTCTGCATTTGTTATTTTTGTACATGTTATATCCTAGTAAGAATACATTACAATTGTCTATTTGGATATATGGCTCTTTAATTATTATACATTCAGTGGCTGTAGAATACAATGTCTTATTACATGGGAATTCCTAGGCTTTTAAATACCACATTTAAAGCAGGAGTATCAGCTAATCATTTGAATTCAGTAGATCAAGGCTAGAAGGCAAGAACTTCAGAAAGATAAAACCTGGGTTCCTGGTTAAATATCCTGTTTACACTGTTCCTCCTTCCCGTTTAACACAGCTCATACTGTAACTGATTTGAAATGGCTGTGGTTCTCCAGGAGCCAAAGAATTAACTCTTGAAGGCATTGGTAACTGTATCCTTTCCCAAGGCATAGTGGAGTTCATTTATCCTTGCACTACAGCTAGAAGTTTGTGCTCTCCTTCCCTTCTTTGAATCCTCCTGTGCTGTGGTTGTTTCTAGAAACTGTTAATATGCCCCTGCTCTGTTGGCTGGAACACCGAACAGCGGATTGTATCTTATAGAAGAAAAGATGCAAAAGCAAGAGAGCAGCTGCTCCCTTCGGGTGGTGCTTCAAAGACAGGGTGACATGTCACTGCATGCCACGACTCAAATTCTGTGACCTCATACTGATTCTCTTTAGCAGGCTTTTGTCAAGGTAGAGATGCTGGTTCCCTAAGAACTGTATCATTCCTAAAAGTTTAAGGTGTGAGAAGCCTTTACCAATCTGAGCTACCAGTAATATCTGGACCCCAGGATTAACCTTGGTACAGCCAGAGAACAGAGGCATATAGCCAATCAGATCGCACTGTGTTGGCCTTGACAGCGAGCTTCATTAACTGTTGGCTGCTACAGGCTGGTTACAAGGTTCACCATATTGAATCTTTCCAACAAATTTCTGAGAGATAACTGTGCCCACTTCACAGACAGACACAAACCCCAAGAAAACTTGTCTAAAATCCATAGCCAGGAAGTTAAATCCATGTGTCTCGGAGCACCTTGTCTCCCAATGCAGTAATACTTAACAACAGCCAACACTCCAAGTTACTCCTGTCATCAGGCTAGAAACTTCTCTCTCTACAAGAAAGTTTGGCTGCCCGTCCAGGATCAGTTTTTACTGAGGTGTAACATTTTGCATAGCACATACAACATGCCAGCCATGAAAACACATCGACTGTCCCTACTGAGTGTTTCCAAAGTACAGTTAGTAATGATGGTCCCGTTATTTGGGTTGACTTTCTGCAAGTGCAGCTGCTGAACTACAGAGTGAGCTGTACAAGCTTCCTAGTGCACTGAGGGATGGAAACACCCACTTTATCTCAACTTGGGTGTCTGTCAAAATGATGCATAGCCCTTGGCTAAATGATTCTCAGAGTAAGCCTCCTTCCTGGTGCTTAGACACAGTACATGCTATTAGTTAGGAGTGGCTTCTGTTCTCAGAGCAGCTTTGACCTCAGCTAGTTCTACCTGAGCTACATTCTAGAGAAATCTGTATGTATTTTTTGGTTTTGTTTTTGGTTCTTTGATCTCTGTGTAGCCCTGTCTGGCTCTCCTGGAACTCGCTCTGCAAGGTCGGGCTGGTCTTGAACTCTGAGATCTGCCAGCCTCTGCTTCCTGAGTGCTGGGATTAAAGGTGTGTGCCACCACTGCCTGCTCTCTCTTGATTTTTTTTTCACATATAATGGTTGCTGATAATTGTTTTTAATGGTACTTTTTTTAATACTTTTAGCAAGACTGAAGAAAAATCTGGCTAGCTGAGCTGATACAAATGGCTATGGAGAAATAACATTTGAACTGTCACTTTCGACCTCAGAAGTGTTAAACAAGCATTGAATGAAGCAAGTTGTTACCATTAGATGAGAACTTGTAAGGCAGATAAGAAGAGTACTCAAGTGTTAGTGTAATGCTTCTGATGAGACAGTCATGATACTCAACTTTGAAAGTAGCCTTTTTCCCTTTTGACCTATCATTTCCAAATTGCTGCGTGAAGATCCTGAAGAATGGGGCCCTGGGCACCCGGTGTGGCAGGGTGCCGTGTCTGTAGGTATCTCACTGTTGCCATTGCTGAAGACTTTATAGCAGTTCACATCAGACCTGTGGCTCCCTGAGCTAAGTTCAGTTCCATTAACCTCGCCCTGAAAGCGCTTCCTCCTCTGCCAGGCTAGGATTTACTATGTCCCTTGTTCCCCGTAAAGTAGCTCTAACTTGTCACTTTGATTTTTACTTATACGTGTGCAAAGGAAAGGGCACACGGAGGTGTGCGCATGTATGTGCAGGTGTACCTGTGAACCATTTTTCTTATCCATCACATGGGGGTTTTTCTAAAAAGTGTTTCTAAAAAGACTACACTGTGGTACATCTGAAGAGAGCCTTTATTTGAATATAAATGTTTTTAAAAGTCACATTTTTTCATATGTCAGTTCGTGGCCACACAAGGTACAAGTCTTGCGGAACATGTCATCTTCTAAGCTTTCCTCTGGTCCATACTCGTGTTGGTGAGCAGCTGTTTCTCTTTTCCACACACTGCTTCTTACGGCTCGCCGCAGTTCTAAGGAGGAAGAAAAGTTTTTCAGCTGAATACAAAATAAATTTAGTGAGGTTTTCATTGATATTTGTGTATGTAATGTGTGTAATGGTTCCCTTTAGCTCTTGGTGTTGGTTACACAAACTTGGCAAGCCTGCTCAGTCTGTGCAGTTGCTCTCCTCATTATCAAGCAGTATGGACTGACAGAAGTGGCTGTGTGGGTTGCTTAGAAGTGTAGCAACAAAAAACAACAGAGGGGTGTGTTTGGGGGAACGGAACAGGATGCAGGAGTAGCAAAGTCAGCTGAGGTAAGCAAAGAATGGGAATAGCTCGGATCCCAAGGTTTTCAGTCATGAGCTCCTATCAGTCAAGTTCTGCTTACCAGAAAACCAAGACTACTAATGTATGCTGATGTGTCTCCATCTCAGAAAAACTGCTTATAAAATGACAGCATTGTTTTAGCTTTTTTGTTTTATTAAGACAGTCTCATGTAGGCTCAGGCTGCTCAAACTCTTTAGCCCATGGCCACTTCTGCCTTCACTCCCAACTGTTCAAGCATGAGAACCACATCTGGTTCATGTGGTGCTGGGGATCAGGCGCTGGCTTTGTGTGTGCTAATCTCTCGACTGAGCTTGGCTACATGTCTATACCAACACCATTGTTTTTAAAAAGAAACTGCCAGGCTGGGCAGTGGCACACGCCTTTAATCCCAGCACTTGGGAGACAGAGAGAGAGAGAGGCAAATCTCTGATTTTGAGGCCAGCCTGACCTACAGAGCGAGTGCCAGGACAGGCTCCAAAGCTACGTAGAGAAATCCTGTCTCGAGAAAAACAAAACAAAACCAACTGCCAGGTGCTGGAGAGACGGCCCAGTGGTGAGGAGCTCATACTGCTCTTCTAGAGGACTTGAGATTGCTTCCTAGCACCCATGTCAACTGGCTCACAACCAATAACTTCAGAGTCTGGGGTTGCTCATTTTCCTTGAGACATTTTGTTGTAACTAATATCAAAGCACTACTTGATATCTTTGTTTCCAGCCATAACATATCATGGGTAAAGGCAAGACAAGGTGATATACTGGACACTGGGCTAAGCACTTCAGATGCATCTCCTTTGTATCCTTTTTGTGTAACTGCACACAGCTGTCATCCAGTGTTTTACAGATGGGCAAACTGAGGCAGAGGTGCAGTCCGGTTTAGGTCCCCAGCAGTCTTCCTGGCCCTGGGCAGCATCCTCACTGGGTCATGCTGCCTTTCTCACCACTCTGAGGCTTACAGGCTTCAGTGTAGCATCATCTGCTACCAAGGCGTCACCCAGACTCAAACTGTGGTCATTTCATACATGAAGAGTCCCGGCTTCTCCAGTGTATGCGAAGCTGGCTGCTACCTGAGTGAGTCAGTGTCCCTCCTGACTGCAGAAGGGCAGCAGGCGTCTCCTGTGTGGGCGCCTGCTTCCCAGCTGGGCTGCCACTCTCCTTGATTTCCCCACTCTGAAAATCCCTCAAAATCAGACTAAACTAGCTTCTCTGCCAGATTTGAATATTATATGTACTTGAGGAAGAGGTAAGAAGAATTATTTTCTTCTCATACATACTACTTACATGAAACACCTAGCTTTTCAGTCACAACTGAAGACTGACTTTTTTTCTCTGTCTTGTTAAATCTATGAAGCTGTCCACTGACATGAATGATGCTGGATCTGTAGAGCTTCCCGTAGACGTCCAGGTAGAAGGGAAGCATGGGCTGGGTATCATGTATCCAAAACTCTTGCAAGCGACTTACGGATATTCTTAGATTTTGAAATACTTGCATATACAGAACATGTCTTACTGATGGAGCCTTTACAAAACACATAGCTTGATGTACCTTATATTATTACTAGTGTCTGGGCATGGGGTTTCCTTGTTGGCAGATTTCAGATTTTAGAGCACTTTTGATTTTCAGATTAGAGATGTCTAATGTGCAGTACTGTCAAGTTTGGATTTTCTTTGCCCTTCTCTTTTCCAAACAAGAGGTCCAAAGCCTAAGGACAGGCATGCAGAAGTAGAGCAGGCAGGCACAGGGCTAGGGCGCCACCAGGACAGGAAGCAGAGTGATGGAAGATGTATCACTTCCTTACTACTAAGCATCCAGGTTCTCAGGTTCCTCCCTGCATAGAATGAACCCTGAAATCTGGAGGATTAAAATGGGATATATCATCATGCACTCAGGGTTTTTTTGTACACAAGGATAGACATACATGCTTTGCGCATGGTCAGCTTGTCAAGGGCATAAACAGCAGCCCATATACGATAAAGTCCCCAGTGGACCAAATCTGAGCTCCAAATTAAAGACAAATGAACAGACAACACTGGAAAACTCAGGGTCTGCTGACTGGCGCTAAGAGTGCTCGAGCCAGAGCTGTTCTCTGAACCATCACAGTAGCTCTGGCTCCAGCAATCTGCCACTGGACAGGTGCTGAATTGGAGCTGGGAGGGATGGTTATTTGCATACTCTATTTCCTTTTGTTTACTGGATAAAAATCAAATTATTACCACTGAGAGCAGATGGGCACTGTGTATCTTCCAGATGTGAGGCTCTGGGAGAGTTAGCACCTGCTTGAGATACTTAGCCTGCACTTATTTCTCCATTATCAGAAAATAAACAAAAGTGAAAAACCTTACTTCCCAAAACAGAGCGTGGAAGAAGGGAACAAACTGCAACAATGTCCGTGGCATAAAAGGCAAGGGTAGTGAAAATCGGAACAGGTTCAATGCCTAAAACATGAGCCACTCCAGATTCACTCTAGGAGGGGAGCCCTTGCTCAGTTAGGAAGCAGAAGCAGAACACAGCAGTTTAGATTAGTCTACTAAATAATAAATTTGCTAATGTCACACTGGTGAAAACAATGTGTTAGGAAACTAAACACATACAGGTAGTGATTATGCAACACACTCTTAAGTGGTCCACTGAAGTATTTTCAGTGACAGCATACACATGATGCAGATGGCAACATGAGAACAGCTCAGTCTGGGGAAGGCATGTATGTGTGTGGTCCTCTGTTCCAGTAGTCCAGCAATTTTCTGCGAGTCCAAAGAAAAATGGCTTTAGGAAGAGACAGGAGCCAGCTTAAAGGAGATACCGCCAGCCAGACCTGAGACAATTTGAGCATCAAAATGAAGAGTGACAGGAGGAGCCTGCACTGCCATGATTTGAGAAGAACCCACCCGGCAGTCCAAATGATGCTTTACAGAACAAAACCAAGGCCAGGCAGAGCAGCCCATGCCTTTAGTCTCAGCGCTGGGGCAAGCAGAGGCAGGTGGATCTCTGAGTTGGAGGTCAGCCAGAGCTACAAAGAAGAGATACTATCACAAAACAAAACAGGCATGGTGATGGTTATCTGTAATCCTAGCACTTGGAAGGCAGAAGCAGGAGGGTTGCTACAAGTTCAAGTCCACTCTAGGCTACATGAACCTTGTCTCAAGAAAACAGAGTAGAGCCCAAGGAACAGCTCTATTTCAAAAGAAAACAATCTCTATTTATAATGCACACACACAAAAACTGGTTCAGCTAAGAATCATCCCCATATACTAAAACCACTCAGTAAGGTGGTGGTGCATCCAGTGTTTTGTAATAATTACAAAAGGAAAGTAGTTTAGTGGAGGACGACTGTCACCTCCCTCAAAAAAAAAAAAAAAAAAAAACTGGCAGGTCTCAAATGGTGTCCCTTATCTCCTAGGAAGTATTCCTCCCACAGACATTCGGCAGGTCTCAAATGGTGTCCTTATCTCCTAGGAAGTATTCCTCCCACAGACATTCGGCTTGAACCTAATTTAGCAAAAACAAGAGGCTGAGCAGTCCGGGGGCAGGAATGTGCTGTCCCATAGTTGGTCTGGATGCTGCAAAGTGCCCAGGGGCAAAAGAGAATAGCTGAGGGTGGCATTTAAGGTGGCACCGCAGTGGCTCCTGGGTCTAACAGAAGTGAGAGGGGCACTGGAACAACATAATTGCTTTTTAAGTCTCTTGATTATGATGAGCTTAGTCACAGAGATTTGTAAGAATCACAATGTTACCAGGTTACTCATGGCTTAGCCAAGTGTATGTGAGTGCAAAAAGTTAGAAATGGCCAAATGTCAACACTTGGAAAAATAGTGTGTGTGTGTGTGTGTGTGTGTGTGTGTGCGCGCGCGCGCACGCGCGCGCGTGCGCTCGCCCTGCTACAATGTTGTACATATGTAGAGGTCAGATGGCAACTTGGCAGGAGTGAGTTCTCTTCTTCCACCAAATAGGTCTGGGGACCAAACTCAGGTTATTAGGATTGGCAGCAAGTGCATTTACCCACTGAGCCATTTCATTGGCCTCCAAAAATCTTTCATAAGGGACAGTTTGTGGGTTTCACAACCCTCATGAAAGATGCAATCAACTATCTTTTGTTGACTCTTGAGATACAAAGGTTAGAGTACACAGAAGCAGGGGCAGGTCTAACACACCTCGGGAATGAAACCAGGGTACATATGCTGTACAAAACTGGAGCCTACGCGAGGCTGGAGAACCTGGTGAGTGGCTTGCTGTGTTGCAGCTGCCTAGTCGGCAGTAGACGATACCCAAAGACTACCTCTTCTGGAAGTGCATAACCAGTCTTGCTACTGAGAGCATCAGAAATTGCTTAGGTTGGTCACCCAAAGGGATTTTCCCAAAATGCTTGTTGTGGTAAAAAATCGATACTACTTCAAAGCTTGTTTGTAGTGACTACATTTTGAAAAAGAGATTGTCTGCAGTCAAAGAAATCCACTGCTACTTCTAAGGTAAAAGTACAGAAGAGCTAGCTGAGTGAGACCCGGCACTTCTAACATGCTGGGTGGGAGGACAGGTACCCTTGTTACCTGGATGATAAAGATTACTAGTTGGTGTTCCATGAACTAAGTAGGTTGAAGTTGTACCCCTCAAACTCTACAACAGTCATAAGTATATCCACAGGCCAGTGTACAGTGCCCCCAAACCCAGAAGGGACCTCTAAACAAGATGTCCTTACCTGCCCCTTGCAGGGGTGGGAGCCATGCATAGTAACAGTGAAGGTTAGCTGACTAGTCTTTCAGGAGAGAAATTCCTAGAACTAAGCATGTAGCATGGACGAAACACCCATAGTCCCAACTTATTTAAGACAAGAAAGTCTGCAGACCAAAAACATTCTGTGTATCCCACCAATTCAGGGTTCATGTCTGCTACTAGGTGATGCGTCCTTCAAAGCCCAGTTACCCTGAGCAGCAGCGGGCCTGCGCGTGGCTCTGGCCTGGAGATGTGGAACTTGTCTATAAGTACTTATGGTAGTCACACTTTTTCTGTAGCAAGCTCAGTGCTGTAATTGCTAACATAAACCACATGTTAGAAGCGGGCGGATGGAATTGCTTACCTTCCCATAAAGAAGAAAGCTTTGCGTCAGCTTCGCTGTGCATCAAGAGGAACCATGTTCCAATTTCTTTCCAACTAAAAAGCCTTTAGACTTGCTTTGACTCCTCTCTGTTCTGAGCAAACTGCACAGTCCGCTCCTCGATTCTACTCTACCGTCTACTCCACTCAGCCCTCTGTGGCCTAGTCAGGACAGGAGCATATCCACCAAGCACTAGAGTGAATTGACAAGAAGCCATAGTTAAAGAAGGCAGCACACTGACCTCGGCACACCGAATACCCCAAGGGAAGGGGTGACACAGGCCACCCAGAGCTCAGTCATATGCAAAGGAGGAAATGCAGGCACTCTTTTATCTGTAGACACAGACACGCGGAGAGTACACACTCATGCAAAGGCTTCATTATAAAGCATGCTTCACCCAAACAAGAAATAAACCCTTTAAAAGAAATCTGTGTCAACTGCACTAAGGAATAAGTAAAATCCATGGTGGTTTGGTAAGCTACAGTGACCAAAAAGTAAATACCAATTAAGTTAATGTTTTGGAAATTGTAGAAATTTTCTATCTGTATTAATATATATGCATATCCTTGACCTTATTCACTGGCTGTGAACTTTCTGGCACAGTCAGTCACCAGATTAGTCACATGCATCAGAAGAAAAAGAAAAAAGAAATATATATGCATATCCTAATAGAATCATATTAAAAAGGCGAGAAATTAAGTGCATCTCATAGTCTTTTGCTAGTCAAACTGTAGGACTTTAGTGACCATTACATGACATCTTGACCAGACCACAGAATTAGTGTGTAAGGAACAGTTACAGGTAGCATTCTTCATCACTTTACAGATACAAATTTCTAACTGGTACTTATTCTCTTGTCCATATTTCATTGTCTGCACCGAAGTATCATCTGAGGTTTGAAGGATCGGTTGATTTCTGGTAGTTGGATTAAATCCCTGGACTTGGGCTGGGAAGAAAGCTTGAGCTACAGTGATCCAAGAACCCACTAGCTGGGTGTAAGAGAGCCAGTGTGAGGAACTGAGTTTGAATCCCCAGCAGCACACTTTAAAAAAGTGCAGTGGAGCACAGCTGGCTGTAACTGGCGCGGGAGAGGTGTACAGGACTGGGGGATCCTGGCCTCACTGGCCAGCCAGCCAATGCCAGCTTTAGGGTCAGTGAAGAGACCCTATCACAAAGGCAGTAAGGGCCTCTAGCTTCCAAATGCACATACACCGATGTGTGCATGGCACACAAGTACTGCATGCACACGTGCACACACACATACACACGTGCACGCACACGTGCATACACACATACATGCATACACACATACGTGCATACACACACACACACCCTGAGTTAGCAGAGAACTAACCTGGAGGCCTCCTTCCACACCCCTTCACTGCTTTGTCTTATTAGCAGCTGCTCTGCTGTCAGAGAGGCCAGTGTATAACATTAGGAGAGACTAGAGAAAGGCCCCTTTAAGAGGAGTCGCTCTTCCCAGTGAGTCGTAGCTGGCATCTGACTGCTGGGGCACAGCTCTGGCTGGCCTGGGGAGCTTCAATGAAATGCTCTTCTATGCAGTGTGCTACAGGAAACCTCAGCGAAGCCTACAAGTGGGCTTCCTATCTGCTCAGGAATTATGTCACTTGGGCAAAAGGGTTTCAGTAGGGTTGTCTCGATACACTACTAGAGTTCAACAGTGCTACTATTTTTATTTCAAACTGTGTAAGAGCCTGCGCATGGAAAAAAGGTAGAGTCATGGAGCAGGACTCCTTTCTCCAACACAATGAAAACTGAAGGAGGGAAGGGCAACCCCAAAAGGAAACCATGAAGGCTTGGGTTGCGGTTTTGCTTTTTGTTCGGTCTTTTCACTTGGTTGGCTTTTCGTTGTTATTGTTTGGTTGTCGTGGCGGGGGGTTGGTTTGGGGTTTGTTTTCTGAGCCAAGGACTCATTCTATAGCCCATGCTGCCCTCCAACTCACAATCCTCCTGCCTCAGCCTCCTGAGTACTAGGATTACAGACATGTACCACCACTCCGTTTCTTTGTTTTAAAGACACTTGGGCTATCCCATTCATCCTGTAAAACCTCTTCTAAATTTTAAAATTACAAGAAAAACTAACATGGCTAGAATACTGATTTGAAATGGATTGAGTAATGTATAACCCAACCTATATGTAGGATCATGTTACCTGAACACAGTGTGCACCACACAGGGACTCTACATAGCAACCACATGAAGGGTATGAGCTGTTACTTCCTGAAGACACTTCTTTGGGGGTTGTGTTTACAGCCCTGAATGTTCCTGTCACACCCTGGGTTCATCCCCGGTGTGGCACCATACCCACATACTCTATTACCATCTCTAGTTTCTTTCCTGACACTCAATCCAGCACCTCGATTAGCACAGTGCTTGGCACATGGTTAATACTAGATGTGTGCATGGATGGACAGACTGATGAAAACATGCACACATGGGTAATGAATGCAGCCAGGGAGAGGAATGCTGCATGGAGCCAGATACACAGGTGCAGGAATGACTGTACACATGAAGAAGACTCAGTAAGAGAACCTGACAACTGTCCCACCAAATATAACAATCCAATCATCTTTCTGGGTATTTCCTCAGTCATATTTAAATAAAGACACTCAGACTAACTGACATCATTATTCCTTCCAGCTACTAATCTGAGGACTGTTTTGTTTCAAGCAACGAGAGAGGTGGCTACTGAGAGTCTTGTTACTTTCTGTTACTGTTTCTTAAACCCTGCAGGCCACACTTAAGACCTGACTGATGCCCCATCCCACCACCCATCCTGCTACCCGATCCCGCCACCCGATCCGGCCACCCGATCCTGCCACCCGATCCCGCCACTCCATCCCACCACAGAGCTACACAACAATGACTCCCATGGAGACGAGGACCTTCAGAGGTCTGAGCCAAGCCTCACACACCAACCCACTGAGGCCAAAGTTCAAGCCCATTTTTGTCCCCTGTGGAAAAGACACCCCAGCACCTCCTCCAGACAGGAAGGCCGCAATGCCTTTGCTCCGCGGTGAATTAAGTGTCAGGAAATTCCGCCACTTACCTTTGACTTTCTTATCAAACTTCTTCTGCTTCATTTTCTCTCGGTTTTCCTGCCTCACTTCCTTTGCATCGTCCAGTGCTTCCTGGCTGCCCCAAACTTCAAGAGCCCGCTTGACAACCTACAGCACAGTAACTTCAGTTACTCAGGGCAGAGTTGCACGGCATGACATCCTAACTATCAACCTCAGACGCCACTAGGTCACATGAGAAGCAAAACCATTTCACAGCTGAGTAAGTCCCACCTTTTCCAGAAATAGTTGAAATAGTGAGTACAATAGTGAGTACAGAAACATAGATGAAGAAGACTCAATGAGAAAGAAAATGTAAGATCCAATCATGAGGTCATGAGGGGCAGGAAGGGCCATGAAAATCCTGTTTTCCTGCTTGTGTGCATGACCATGGCACATGAGACTGAAATAAAGCCTACTGGCTCTTTTATTAAGCACAAAGCATCAAATGATAAGAAAACCTGGGCTGCTTTAATTAGCTTCATTTTTACTTATTTTGAATGGTACATAAAATAAATGTTGAATTTTTAAATCAATAATCATATTTAATGAAATTCAGTACATGTTTTGTTTTGCAATGTGGCTTAATTCTATTTATAGATATAATATCTAATTATGCTAAATATATTATATATTTATATCTAATTATATTTAAATATGATTAAATATATAATAAATCTAGATATACAGTTATATACAAATATATAATTATCTAATACTAGAATAATAATTCTTGAATATTTCTATATAAACAGCTCTAAAGCAATGCCTCTCCATATTTTCATATAATAGAACAAACATTAAAATATTTAAGGCATTCTGGAGTAGATACTGGAGGATACAGCCGTGGCACATGTGTGATGTGCTCAGAGCAGGCACTGAGACCTCCTCTGAGCTGTGCAAGTGACAGCAATCAGGAGCATTCCAGATTGTATTTCCCAGCACAGTTCATCTGCTTCAGGCATCTGTGAAATAACTGAAACGCTAATCATCTTGAGAGCCTTTCCTTTCTTGTTTGGGAAAAGAAGACTGATAGGCAGATGAGGTCTGAGCCTTTCTATGTCCAAGTTATACTCCTAACATCACCCACTAGCAGCATGGTTAAGGCAGTTACCACAGCCAAAGGGGGGAGAGAAAGCACTGTGCTCTGAGCGGCCACTAGCTGTGACTAGGACAGAGGTGCGACCTCGGCTGGAAGTTCACTCATGGGTGGACACCCCAGGTCAGCGTACGAGAGACCTGTAACTTTAAGTAGAGCTTCATATCGCCCCACTGTGAGTGATGGGGGTTCTTCTTCACGATGAACCTAAGCGCCGGCTCTCTCTTCTCTAAATCGCAGTCTTTCAGAAGGTATTCCTGTTTGGCTTCTGTTTTGGTTATAAGCTTGTGTTTATCATCAGCATCTCTGGAAAGAGATTAAGAGCATTCTATAAACAACTTTAATTCAACTGAGTTTTCAGACAGCCCAGCAACCACAGGTCTGCATACCCAAAGATGCAAATGTCACTTCCCTGCCTTTGGTTCTCACCATCAGAGTCATAAAAACTCAGGCAGCCTCTGGGCATATAACAATTTAAGAATCTTCTTAAAGTTCCTCTTATTCCAGAAGGGACTTGAAGTAAGAAAGGAAAGATACAATGAAAGAGAAGACCCGTGAGAAAAGAACTAGAAATTGATCACAAGGGCATGCCTATCACCCCAGCACTCAGGAGACTAGGAAAGAGGATTCAAAGTTCAAGGCCAACGTGGGGTACACAGATCCTGCCCCTAAAAGATGGTAAGAGACAAACGTAAACGCACAAGATCCCACGGCTGGGTTCCTAAACACGGCTGGGTTCCAGTGGCTCAAAAACCAAGGTAAGAACAGCGGCAGAGTGGGAACGTGAAGCACCACTGAGTTTATGCCCATGAACTGGGCAGAAAAAAAAAAAGCTCTCATGCAGAGAACCGTGCTCGCAGAAGCTGCTAGGCAGGATGCACACACACACACACACACACACACACACACACACACGCACACACACACGCGCACGCACGCACACACGCACGCACACACACGCACGCACACGCACACGCACGCACACGCACACGCACACACGCACACGCACACAGTAGTGTGTGCACAGTAATGATGGCGAGCAGTGGGAAGAGGTAGTAGGAGGCAACTGGGGACCTGCAGCCATGGTGAAGACATGGAATCAAAAACCATTTTAACAGTTTGAAGCAAAATTCTCTAGAGTAGTGGTTCTCAACCTTCCTAACACCGTAACCCCATAATAGTTTTCTCACGTTGTGGTGACCCCAGCCATAAAATTATTTTCGCTGCTACTTCCTAACTGCAATTTTGTCACTGTTATGAATCTTAATGTAAATATCTGTGTTTTTCAATGGCCTTAGGCGACCCCTGTGAAGGGGTCGTGACCTACACATTGAGAACCGCTGCTCTATAGAGACAAGAATCAAGAGGTGCAAAGTGGGAAAGGTGGGGGCAGAGACCAGGTAGGAGACTGCCACTTGGATGGCTGAGACAGGAAGATGGCAAAAGCAATGCTAGCCTGGAGAGCTCTAAAAACATGCTGTGGGCGTGGCTCAGCAGTTGGGCTGCCCAGAATGCTTCGTCACTAACACCACAAAAACAAGCGGTTGTTTTAAAGTTGAAAACAAGTACCTGCAGTTATCACATGTTGGGAAATCAAAGTGGTTCATAAGATACGAGTCCATGAACTCTTTCCCACATTCTTCACAGATCGCATAGTCAAACTCCATGACAGGCCCTGCAGGATGAAGGGGAGGGTTCTTTATCCTTCCGTGGGACTAAAACGATACATATTTTCCTCTGTCTGTGGGGAACCAGGGTGTTGGCATGGTCAAGCTGCCCTGAGAGGCACATGTCATAAGTTTTCCAGGTTGGAGTCCGTGGCTCCTGGGCGCAATGTGCCTTCCAGTTCCTGAGCGACTGGGGCACCCACTGAGGCAGTGACGCCTTCAGGCCACCTGTGTTCCCTAGGAATCAGGGAAGTATATTGGCTGAGCATTATGTATAAGTATATTGGCTTAGACATTATGTTGTGTACCCTGCAGAGCTTGTGAACATCACGGTATCCTGGCAACTGCCACTGTACTCTGTTTCTGATCAGGGATAAGAAGTCTGATTGCTTGGAACAAACTTCTCTCAGCCTCTGTCCTGCTGGGACCCCGTCATCCCAGCCTACGTAAGATTCACTTCTCATCGGTTTTATCACTTACATCTGACACCTCACCAATCTGGGGTTTGGTAGACCAGGGAGGCCCACTGGGTCAAATTCAAGTTGTCTTCAGGGTTATGTTCCTTCCTGGGGGCATTTCAACTCCTAGAGGCTGCCCGTATTCCTCCCCACCTGCCATCTTCAGGACCAGGAAGATCTTCCCACATCCCATCACTGGCTTCCTCTGCAAGCCCAGCCCCTCCAAGAGCCCTGATTACACGAGGCTCCCTGAGATAATGGTGATCTCCGCACTTCAAGGTCTTTAACTTTAAATTTCTCAGCAAAGTCTCCTCTATGTAAAGTATACAGGCTCCAAAGCAATTAGCATATGGACATCTTTGGGGGCTTTTGTTCTGCCAGTTATGGTACTGCTGAACATATAAAGACTTTCCCCAGGACTGGGGGAGGCACTACTTACACAGAGAGAGAGGCCACCAACTCACTGAGCAACTAAAGCAATAGAGAGCAAGGCAACACATCCTCAGACGGGGACATTATTTTTCTTTCATTCCACCCTGTCAACTAACAAATGCTTCCACTTTATCGTGTCGCCTCCTGAATTATAAACTTCTTGAAGGAGAATCACTTGAGTCCTGCATCCCGCAGCACCCCACACAGAGCTGCCCCTGACAAGGTGAAGCTGGGTTCTGTAAGGGATTGGACTTCAATGCCTAGCAAAGACCTTAATCCTAATGGTCCTCCGGCAAATCTAAGCCCCACTGGAAAGTCCGTGGGATGACTGCCACTGCCCAGTCCCAGCTCCAAAGACTTCACAGTGGGAGACACACTCCTGGCACTGCCTTCCTTAGTTCTGTCAAGATCCCACCACCCCTTAACTCCACTAATCTCCAAGCTCTTAAAAGAAATGGCTCTTTATGCTGGGCGGTAGTGGCATATGCCTTTAATCCCAGCACTCAGGAGGCAGAGGCAGGCGGATCTCTGTGAGTTCGAGGCCAGCCTGGTCTACAAGAGCTAGTTCCAGGACAGGCTCTAAAACTACAGCAAAACCCTGTCTCGAAAACCCCCCCCAAAAAAAAAGAAAAAAGAAAAGAAATGGCTCTTTATAAAACAGAGCACAGCTATAAAAAAAAAGAGAAACAAAATAGAACAAGGCTGTTGATATATTCAAAATGTCTACTAGGAAGAGAAAGGCGGTGATGGCAGGGCCATCAGATGGTCACAACACATCATTATCCAAAAGCCCTGAGTGGGGCTACAGTTTTGTAGGGTGAAAATTAGTTCATCCCAGGAATTTTTAAATATGCCGACAAGTGATTGTCCATCACTGTCATCCTGTTCACCTTCTCCTTATCCATCTATCAAAGGCTCTGTGTTCTTATTTTACTCATTTATTTGGGTTTCTTCAAGACAGGGTTTCCCTGTGTAGCCCTGGTTGTTCTGGAATTTGCTAGGTAGACAAGGCTGGCCTTGAACTCAGAGATCCACCTGCCTCTGCCTCCCGAGTGCTGGGATTAAAGGCATGTGCCACCACCGCTTGGCCAAGGTCTGTCTGTATCTGTCTCTGTCTCTTTAGATGTATTTATTATATATACAGTGTTTTGCCACAGGTCAGAAGAGGGCACCGGATCTCATTTCAGATAGTTGGAATTACCATGTAGCAGATGGGAATTGAACTCAGGACCTCCGGAAAAGCAGCCAGAACTCTTAACCACTGAGCCATCCCTACAGCCCAGTCTCTATTTTTTTTAATGATTTTTAAAAAAATGTTTCATTACTGCTCCTCATTACTTTGTTGTGCTCACTGTCTTGAATTTAGCTGGTGCCTCCTATGTCACTGTAGTATGCCTCCATCAATTCAGAACACTTCCATACTCTCTGGCACTAGAAGATGGTTCACACTCATCTTGCAGTCATGTGCCCTAACAGGCCACCAAGTTCCAGACAGTATGTGCCAGGAATATCAGCCTTCAGCATCAGCACCTGTCACCCACTACCAATGGCCTCCCAGCTGTTTTGTCCCACAGGTAGCAAGGACCAGGGCATTCCCATTGCAGGCTCTACCTGGACCTGCAGAAGCAGCACTGGTGGACGGCCACCCTACAATTACTGACATGGTCAGAGCTTCTAGGCTGCGAGTGGACAGTGTGAGTCACCAGCCGGAAAGGAGAGGTGAAGCCTGAGCTCAGAATCCTCAGAACAGCATCCTCCACTACAGCTGATACAGACATGGGGCTTTTAGGTGTCTCTCCTCTATAAAGAACGTGATTTTAAAACTGGACCCAGTTTCTGCAGCTTCAACCAGCCCCAGCCCTTGACCAGCAGGAACCTAAAGCTCAGGATGCCCATCTGTTCTGTCCCTTAGTAAACTCTCACTTTTGCTACTGTTTTATTACTTGTATTCTTTCATATCACCAGAACCAGGGCCCTATTTTCACTAAGACAATATCATAAGCATGTTTCAGCCTTGGCAGCAAGGCAGGCTCTCGACCAGCCCCTATTATATGGGGCTGACACTTCCCTCTCCGCAACTGTCACTCAGGCTCAAGTCTGCTCCCTAAATGGAATCCCAGTGAATGTGTCCTTCTCTAACCCAAGAGAACACTTCTGGACTTGCAGGCTACTGGAAGGGTTCCTCAGTTAGGACACCCAGTTTTGACAACTGTCTCCCATGTGTCAACTGTAAGACTACATGTCTGCCTACATGCCCTCTTGAAATACAATATGCAGTATAAACATAAACGCATTACCTTTTAGGCCTCAGTGTCTAGACATGCTGGCAGGCACTGCTACTCATCACCCTGGGCACACTTCTTATGCCATAGCTAATGGCTACACTGGGGTTTTCCAGCTCCGACACTTTTGGACCTCAAACCTTTATCTCTGCCACAATGTGAAACCATTC
>JAQHUG010000048.1:6617547-6627766 GCA_028555095.1 Dicrostonyx torquatus
TTCCTCACAGATGTAAAACAACCGTAAGAGCCTACTGTTCTGATTAGAGAGGACAACCTCCTGAAGCCTCTGCACTACAGGCCACAGCAGAAACCAAGGCAACCCAGAACCCTGGGATGCATCTAGGGAACTCACTTGACTGCATGTTAGGAAATGGGGCCTTAGAAGTAAGATCACTCCTACAGCCACAACAAATCCAAACCAAAGCCCAGATTCAACAAACTCCCGGCAGCTCCAATTATAGACAGGACAAACCACTCAACACCATCCAGTGAACACCTCCACCTGTAATGATCCACCAGCGAATACCAACTGGGCACGCTCGCTTCCATGCTGACACTATCTACTTGGAGTCGGATTCAACAGGATGAGGGTTCAGGCTCTGACTGCCCAGCTTCAGACGCCAAATGCAGACCAGGGACTTTGATCAACTGGCTATAAATCAAGGTTCCCAAAACGGCTTTTCTGGTCACAGTTAATCTTCTACAGCAACACACACAACTTAGGAAAATCATTCATTTACATGCACCAATTAACTGCAAAGAATTTTAAGTACAAATGAAAAGTCAAGGGAAAAACACACGGGGCAAGTGGGGGGGTGTGTCTAGAAGAGTCCCAAGTATGGGAGCTTCCTTCCCCACTATACTCCAGCCCCAAATGCCTGCCTTCCAAAGACCTGTGTACAGGTATACCACAGAAATCACATTCTATATACAATTTAATCACAGTGAGTCACCAGTTCGAGGGCAGTGGAAACACACCGCAATCCAAGATTTTAGATAACAGCCAACGGTCAAGCCTTAAGCAGGCCTAAGGACAGTTGGTTGTGGCCCACTGCTAACTCCCTCCTACACAAGGCTTGGAAGGACAGCGGGATGGCCTCTAACAGAAAGTAGGGTGGCAATGCCTAATATTTACTTTGATGGTTCTATACTAGACACCTGCCAAGGAGAAGCTTGGCTAGGAAAGCATCTATTGAAAAAGCATCTTGGAGAGGATTTAGAGGCAGAAGCAGGAAAAGAAGTGATTCCCTGCCATTTTTCAGGGTGGCCGTGAGAATCCAACTGAGGGGCACTGCATTCATTATCCTACGAGGCCCTGGAAGGCAGGCCCCATGGAAAAGACTGGGCTAGGGTCGTTTCTGCTGGGCGCCGGACTGGGAGAAGGTGCAGGCTTATTATTTAAATGGTGGCAAAGCCTAAAGCTCTGCACCATAGAGGCGCCAGGCAAAGGGCACGACAGGGAAGGTCTGAAACCACGGAGGCACGGGCATGCACGGCTGTTCCCGCACACGGAGCCCGAGCGGGCCGCCGGAACACAGTGGGAAGGCCCGGGATGCCGTCACAAAGCCGCGGGAGGGGTCCCCACCTCCGGTGGCCGCCGCCGCGGGGTAGGGCCGCGCCGCCAGTCGGGCCTGGCGCAGCATCAGCGCCCGCTGCCGCTTCCGCTCTATGCTCGCGCGTACGGCGGCCGGCAGCTCCGCGGGCTCCGGGGATGTCCGCTTGTCCTCCGCCGTCGCCATCGCCAGCCTAAGGTCCGTGCACGCGCACCACGAGCGGCTACTTGGAGCTAAAATCCCGACTACCCTCCACAGTCCACCTGAGCGAAGAAGATGCGCGTGCGCAGTCGAGAAGTAGTGGAGGAAGGGATGGTGCTGGGCGAGGCAATGCGCCTGCGCAGCAGAGGGGTGATGGCGGAAGGGATGGTAGTGTGTGCCTTGAGTTCTGTACCAAGGGCTGCTGCTGAGGTCAACATTTTTAGATCTAGTAGTCGTCAGACAATAGTTCCACTTAGTGGTTCAGACTATGAGCTTTGAGCTCACAGTCAGTTAGTGTTAGCTTTGATTCTAAGATCTGGGTGGTCTTAGGCACGTTATTTGACCAAAACTTAGTTTCTTCAGTAGAAAAAGGATTCTGGCGTCACCCTGCAGGTCCTTGAGAAGATTTGCTCTGCCATCAGGATGCCTGGCCCATATAAAGTGGCCATGAGCATTGCAAGTCTGTGACAGTCACACAGACCAGTAGCTAATTGCATATTGGACACATGCCCAAACCAGCCTCCAATTTGAAATGAGGAATGTGCCTCAAACTTTCTTGGCAAATGCAGAACTTACCATACTGGTGAGTGTACGGCTGATCGTCCTTCCTATAGAACTTTCCTTGTGCTGCCAGATAATGGTCCAAATCGGGAGCAACTGTCCTGACTTCCAAAGAAACACTGCATATTTCCCAAACATGTTTTTCAGAGCCGTTGGGACATAAAACATGATTAAATTCAAACAGTATCAAATCTAATAACTACATTCACCACTTAAGATTGGCTTTTGGGGGACTGGAGAGATGGCTCAGAAGTTAAGAGCACTGACTGCTCTTCCAGAAGTCCTGAGTTCAATTCCCAGTAACCACATGGTGGCTCACAACCATTTGTAATGAGACTTGGTGCCCTCTTCTGGCCAGCAAGCATACAGACAGACAGAACACTGTATACATAATAAATAAATAAATAAATCTTTTTTTTTTTTTTAAAGCATTGCTTGCTCTTCCAAAGGTCCTGAGTTCAATTCCTAGCAACCACATGGTGGCTCACAAACATCTGTAATTAGTTCTGGTGCCCTCTTCTAGCCTGCAGACCTACACACAGAATGTTGTATCCATAATAAATAAATAAATAAGCATTTAAAAAAAAAAAAGAAGACTGGCTTTTGGAAACTGCAGCCTAACACTGGGAATGTTCCCACTGATACTCAGGGCTTAGAATTCGGGAAGTATATAACACCAGTTCGAAGGTATTGGCCATCTATGTTATTTACATGTAAGTATATTTATATCAGGTACCTGTTGAGATCTTCTGACTGAATAGGTGATAAAAATATTTCAAGCCACGCTGATCTCTTTCTGTCAGATTAATCTCCCGCCCCATCCACTTATTTTGTCGAAGTGAAAAAATTCTCCAGTTCCATGACACCAAAGGCACAAGCCACAGAAGAAAAGAAATTAATTGGTAGGTCAAAGTTAAAAACTCTGATACCTCAAAAAACATTATCAAGAAGGTTAGTCCATGGGAAGAAAGAGAGGCCCCTGGGTTAAGGTGGCAAGTTACGATATCCTCAGTGCCAGTCTGTGGCTGAGAAAAGGTAAGAATAAAAAAAGGGGTGTGTTTCAAAGACAGAAGCCAAGTCCAGTGACAAACGCTTGTATTCCCTGACTACACAGAATGTTCCAGACCAGCCTGGGCTACAGGAGACACTGACTCCATGAGTAAAGGGTGTGGAGAAGAGCATCAAGGATGGAGAACGGCAGTGTGACACCCAAAAGCATGAGAAAACGGGAAGGCGACCGAGACAAGCAGGTCACGGTCTGTAACTCCAGCTGTGGGGTGTAGGTGGAGAGCCAAAGCCATAAACGCATGCCAAGCCAGGCAGCCCTGTGACAACAGGCTGGCCGTTCTAGACACGGAAGAAAGCCCCGTTTCAGAAAGCCTTTTATCCAGCGGGGGAATGTGATACGAGTGTGATTCCTCCCGTGTGGCAAGATGGCGTTGAAAAAGGAATGTGTAATCTGGAGTGATTTGCCAGGGGCCATGTTCATAGCAGCACTATTCCCAATCGCCAAAAGCTGGAAACTACCCAGATGTCCATCAACTTACGAATGGATAAACGGAGCATAGTATTGCCATACAATGAACTTCTTCAGCCCTGGAAAACAATGAAGCACTGGTGCACGCTACGACGTGGCTGAACCTTGGAAATGGTATGCTAAGAGAAAGAAGCCCTTCCCCAAACCATTGCATATGAGTGCATGTATATAAAACCCACAGAATAAGCAGGCCCACTGTGAAAGAAGCTGCTTAGAGGTATCCGAAGCATGAAGCTGAGGGGTTACTGAGAGGCGAGGCTGCTGCTTAGTAGGTACGGGGCCTCCTCCTGGGTTGTTGAAAATTCTAGAACTAGTCTAGTGTTCTAGACTGCACAACTTCATGGATGTATTTTCTGGGCAGAGCAGGGAATCAGAACACCACAATTTTATAGACAACACACACACACACACACACACACACACACATAGCAGCACCATTGATGACCTCCAGGCTCTGCACAGTTCTGACTTGGTGGCTAATGGATATTTCTAGGAAACGAGGTAACAATGTTCCCTCTAACACAACCTCTGAGAGTGATGGGTACTCAGAATCCTCTCTCCAGCAAACCACCAGCTCTGGCAGGATGCATTATGCAGCTTGGATGCTTCATGGGCCCCAGGGTTTTGAAACTCTTGGCAGTTCATTCTCCCTCTCCAGGTAACTCCCTCTCCTTCGGCAAAGGGACTTTTGTGATAGAGTTTCACCTAACTGGGGCTGGACTGTGAGCTGGCGCCTCAACCAGGCTCAAAGAAGATTTCCCTCCTCAGAGAAAGGACGTGCCCTGATCTGTGCATCCCACAGGGTGACAAAGGCTGTGGGGTTTGCCCAGAATGAAGCGTGTGAGTCACTTTGGTGGGGACACAAAAGGAAAAAAGGCACGGCAACAAACCAGGGGACGAGTTCCTGCCTCTCCCCGTCCTATCTTGGGGAAAGTGTGGCAGCATTCACCTTCCCACATTAGACCTCCGTCATCTCTCAGACTACAGATCCTGGCTAAACGAGGAAGCTGCACAAAGGACAGAGCGTTGAGAGCCCAGTGGAACTGAGAGCAGGCTCTGGAGGGGGATGAGAAACCTGGCAGGGGACCTCCTCTCCACGTGTATGATTAGGCTGCTTTTCCTCTGACTCCCTGAGGCTTTCACCCTTAACGTGTTCACTTGGACCATCACTGACATCCATCCCAATAGGAGAACATCTCTGAGTGGGAACGCATCAAGGATGGACTCTTTTCAGGATAAGGCTGCCGCAACAGGAATGAGCCTGACTTGGGCTATGAGGATCTTAACCTCTCTGAGCCAAAAGACAGAGCAACTGAGGCAAAATTATCAGAGCAGAACCTTGGTGGACAGAAGATGCGTGCAGGAAGACTTGGAAAATGCCTTCAGAGCCTCAAAGATTTCCTTTTTATGGGCAAGTGGGAGAGGGAGGGTTGTAATGATGCAACTCAGGACAGGGCCAAGGACAAAGCACTGCCTAATCTGGATGTGACAGTTTGTCATCACCAGCAAGGGCAGGTCCTTCCCAGATCTGTGCCTCCACCAGATCTGAGCATGGCCCAGGCTTCGCTTCTCATGCCTCTTCCAGAATATCTGTCTTCACTCCCTTCTCTGGCTGTCTCTGTACCTCCCTTGTGTTGCGTGAAACCTCGTGAGTCTGTTAAAGGGTCTCAAGAATTTATTTAGGGGTAAAGTGGGGATAAACACTCACTGATGCATAGACAGTGCTGTGGTCCAGCTGCTGTGGCTGCCGTTCTGCCCAGGGAAGCTGGGGTCCAACCACCTGAGAAAGCAAGATAGTGTGCAGTTCCTCCCCCTCGGCTTTTAAGTGGTCACATATGCAGACAAGACCACACCTTAGGGCTCGTGGCCCCAAAAGACATTGGCTAAACAGATCAAAATCCCACAACACTTCCCCCTTTTTTTCTAAATGAGAAGGTTCTGATCTTAACATAAAACTATCTACAATAAGAACAACTATCAAGTATTGAAGAAATAAAAGGTAATAACAAAAGCAAAGATGAAACTACAACCAACAAGAACAACATCAAGCAAGAAACACATTCTAAATATCCAGGTCATAAGTAATTAGCAAATTACAGAGATTATTCCAATAGCTGTCTTATCCTGGAGAGTCTAAGTATTATGCCTAATATGACCTAGCTAAGATATGAGAGGATTATAACTATCTAATCTTTAACCCATCAAAGACATGAGAAGGAAAAATTACCTGAGAAGCAGGAAGTGAAGGCAAGTGACTTCCAAAAGATGCAAGAAATGACAGAAACAGCTGGCTCCCTGGATAGTCTCCCAAAGTTTCTCTGCAACATTGTGGCAAACAACTTTGGCTTTAGGCCTAGAATATCTGACAGACCATTTTCAGAAGCAGGAAATTTGAAAGACTGTCCTGCCCTGTCTTGGCAAGGTTCAGCAGTCACTTTTCCTATGTCCTGCTTGTCCAGATTGGACAGCGTGCCTACTGTCAGCAGTCAAGGCAAGGGCAGTTCTTTGCCCAATAGGCCAGTTTTGTCAGGAAGAAAACAAGCTCCACATGGAGTGTCTTTGGTGCCCAACTTCCTCTTGGGAATAGATCGGTGCTGCCAGGAGCAGTCATGTCTCAATGTCAACAGAATTCTAAGTTATTAAAACATTTAAATGCTATATTCTGTAGGTCTCTAAAGTGTTTGAAAATTGAAAAATTTGATATATATGGAATATATCCTTTTGCATTTAGAAAACCTAACATATGACAAACATGAATAACCATGTAATTCTTAATACCTATATAGCTTAAAGACTAAAGCTTCACATTATAAAAATAAACAATCCTTAAACAGATGTACAGCATAAGGATAATGACCTCAGAATTGTGACAATATATAAAAATATTTTAATTAGAGATAGAAATGTATAATGCAATATGACAAAAATATCCTTAATTTACATCAATGTACAAAATATCTTAAACAGAAGTAGAAACATACAGTATGACAGAAATAATTTTATATTTGTATCAATATACAAAAGTATTGTTAACAGAAGTAGGAACATATACAATATGACAAATGAATTTTGAATTTGTATCAGTATACAAATTATCTTAGTAATACAAAAGAATTTTATATACATATCAATATACAAGAATCTATACCAATGCAAATTATCTAAAACTAATAGTTTATATTAGATACAATAATCTGCCTTATTACCCTATCCTATCTGTTCCCCTATCTATACCAAATGAGATTCCTGAATCTTTTATTATTCCACCTCCAACCCTATAACAACTTATAACCAGCCCTGAAAAAAAAAACAAAAAAAAATCCATCCCATCTGTTGGGAAAGGGGTGTCATTTTCTTGGAATTACTTCCAGTTGTTTTGGTGATGACGGTATCTCTTTGGGGTCCTGCAGAAAACTAAAACAATGGTTAAATCTCAAGAGGACTAGCTGTAACGTGTGTAACCAGTCTCTGGGGAGTAGGTAAGGCTTATCTGAAGTTCTGGCTAGAGTATTGTAAGAAGGTGAACCATCTCTGCTGGCCATCTTGGAATTGCCCTGGGCAGCTGGGCAATCCCACCTGGGTAGTTTGTAGTCCAAATCCGACCATTGAGTAATGTTTATAGGCTTAAAGGTAATTTTATGAATCAGTTAGAGTCACTGTTGTGTGGCCCCACACAACACTCTGAAGTCTTCTTTTAGAGACTTCAGAGAAAAGGGCAGGAGAGAAACCTCCAGTTATACCCTTGTGCTGGTATTAGGGCACAGAGTAGCACACCAGCTGTGCCATGAGCTGCCTGTCATCCTTCATAGGTCTCCATGTCCTTGAGAGCAGGGGCTGCTGAGTCACCCTGTTACTACAGGGCCCCATGTATAATATGGCACACAGGAACTGCTTAACAAAGGGTTGCTGAATTCAATAAATTTAATTTTATGTCAAAAAAAACTAGTTGTATATCTGTCCAGCACTGAAACCCAAGTTCAGAGCTGAACCTTGCAAACATCTTGTTTCCGCTTATACACCTAAGGTAACAAGAGACACTCTACAATGGCTCTCCCACTGCTTCCTAGCTTTGTCTCTGTTTTAATAATAACTGTAGATGGAAGTATCTGTCCCGCCTGGTCCCACAGCTACTCAGTCCCAAAGCAACACACAGAGGCTTACATTAATTATAATCTGTTTGGCCTATTAGCTCAAGCTTATTGTTAAGTAGCTCTTACAACTTAAAACAACCCATAGTTGTCTGTGTTTAGCCACGTGGCTTGGTACCTTTTCTCAATAAGGCATTATCATCTTGCTTTCTCTACATCTGGCTGGTGACTGACCCTCTGCCTTTCCTCTTCCCAGAATTCTCCTAGTCTGGCTGTCCTGCCTATACTTCCTGCCTGGTTACTGGCCAATCAGCATTCTATTAAACTAATATGACTGACTAATCTCTACAGTGTACAAGAGCATTATCCCACAGCAAAAAACAGTAATGGCCAACATTTACATGAAGCCTACCATACATAAGGTTTTTAGTTTGTTTTGAGGCAAGGTCTGTTGCGTATGTATGTGTGTTTAAGACTGGCCTCAAACTCAGTTCTTCTATTTCGGCCTTCTGAGTTCACGGGTCATTTTAAAGTATTTAGAATTCACTAATTAGCACTTAGAATACATTAATTCACTAGGGGACTCGCTAGTCATGGTTTATACAGGAAAAAAGTAAAACACAGAGATGTTACAGACTTCTTTAAGACTAAACTTAAGAGTGAAAGCCGGGTTCAAGTCTCCCCATGAGAACATGTCTTCCCGGCATCTCTTTCACTAGTTTGTCTTGTCTGTTAGTGCACAGTGGTGGGTCAGGATCTCCCATGTAGCGGCTAACAGAGTACTTTAACATAGAGACGTCCGGGTCTGTCTCAAGCCTGGACCAGAGTGACTGTTACCTCTCATAGGCCAGGTAAAGAACATGATCTTGGTTCACAAGTTAACAGGCTTGACCTCACATAGCGGAGTGCTAGGCTTTGGGGTCTCTGTTCTCTTATTACCCCTTTAGTTATCTTTATAACACGGTGGCTGCTGCTTCCAACCACAGACCACTTATATTCATAGTGAGTGCTTCCTCTAATAGTTAGAAGAACTGCTGAGTACTTAGCAGATACATTTGCTTTTGCAGTTTTCGTTATGCCTAGAAAGAGGCAGAGTGTCCCTGCCTCTGTCCCTACCACTGTCTACTGCTGCTGGCCTCATTCAGTCCTTGCTGTCTCTTCCCTGAGCAACCCTCTGACCTGGTGCCTCAGGCTAACGCCTTTCGCTCCATCTTCCACATAGGCTGGCTGCAGCACATGCTACAACATTGTCCAGGCCTCTGCGCAGACATCATTAATTGACTTCTCGTCATAGATTTTAAGTTCACATCCGGTCCCAGTCGTCTTTGGAGGACCTGTTCCCATCAGCCCTCATCATGAACTTAATGCTTTAGCCAAACTATAGGAAACTGCATTTTCAAGACCCACCCCACTCTACATTCTCTCTTCTCTGCGCCTTGGAGCTTTTTCTTGATGTTTTGATTAGTTATTACGTCTTTGCTCATCTGAAACTTAACCCTCACTCTTTGCCCCATCCTCCAACAACCCACTTCCATCTTCCACAACTCCTAGACCTCTGAATAGTACAAGATGCCCTCTGGCTTGAGGCAGAAGCCGTTGACATCAAGCAACCAGAAGGACTGGCCTAGAGTGGACACTGTCAAGCCAACTGTTGAGTGCCCTTGCAGCCACCATGAGCCAATGAGGACACGACCCTGAGCAAATACACAAATCCCTCATGCAGGCTATGCTCTCCAGCTTTGCTCAGACACAGTCCACACATTCTCCGTCTTGTCCATTTAAAGCAAGCAAACTAGTTGCGTTCACTGTTTTCACAGTTGTGCAAATGTCACCACAATCCATTCTAGAACATCTTGTCACCCAAGAAACAAACCCGACAGCCATTAACAGTCATTTCCCTCACCTCCACCTCAAACCTGTGCCAGCATGAGCTCTTCCATTTTTAGTCGATCTGCCTAACCCAGATGTTCCCTATTAGCGGAACCGTAGAACACATGGCCTTCTGTGTCAGGCATCCTTCACTTAGCATAAAGATTCACCAACAAAGCGGTTTGAATCAACACTTTTTTATTATTGACAACATTCCATTAGGTGGACATACATTTTATTTATCCGTCCATCCACTGGTGGGACCCCTGCTGTGAGCATCCGGGTACCAGCCGATGTTGTCTCCAGTGGATACAGACACAGGCATGGATTGCTGAAGCGTGTAGAATCTGTGTCTAGCATTCTGATGAACTGTGCTTGCCAAAGCGACTGTTGAGAATCCATATGGATCCTATAGCAGTTAGAGAGGTGCCTGCGGAATGAGAGTCATCTATGTGGCCAGGGTGAAGGGGAAAGAGCTAAGTAACCCTTATCCACCAAGAAAGTCTGGAAGGGCCAATCCAAAAGATTTCTGCTGAGAGTGCCACATGGCCCAAGGCGCTTCCCTGGGGCAAGGACACAGGTATGGGCTGGGAGTCATTTTGCTCTCATTCATCTGGACTTTTTTTT
>JAQHUG010000048.1:6655998-6676228 GCA_028555095.1 Dicrostonyx torquatus
GAGGGTTGAAGGGGAGGGAAGAGGCAAGAAGTGGAGCAGAGAAAAATGTAGAGCTCAATACATATACATACATACATACATACATACATATATATATATATATATATATATATATATAGAGAGAGAGAGAGAGAGAGAGAGAGAGAGAGGCTAATGTGGGCAAGGACACAAGGAGTCCACATCAGAAAAAGCCACCATATGCACTAAGAGAAGAGGTCCTGCTTGGGGAAGCACCTTGATTCTACTCTCCAGGAAACAGCACACGGAGAGAAGCTCTATGCTACTACTGCTTGGGAATGGACCAGGGAATCAGCCTTGAGGTAAAAGGCAGCTTCCCTTGCTAAAAGCAATGGGGTCTCTGAGCCTTGGGTGCCTGTGCCTGTTTGTGAGCATAGAAGTGTGTATGTGAATCAGGGTTTGCTCTCATGCTCGTGAAGATCCTGGTGTATGGTGTGTGCCTAAAAGATACATGTGATTTCTATGTGGAAGGTCTAGATCAGCCAGGTATCAGCATGTCACCTGAAATGTCATCTGGGCTGAATGGCAGCTGAGGACCTGCGTATCTTAGCTTCAAGTTCTCCTGGGAGCCATCCCACTTGTCACCCATTCCCACCGCAGCTGCCCTGGGCTGGGTCCTGAAGTGGGTCTGGGACCCGTATTTAAGGAGCACTCTGGACTGATAGAAGAATGCCCATGTGGGGAGCACAGTGCAGACATGAGGGCACAAGAGAAGTGATGAGCTGAGGTCTGCAGATGTGAGCAGATGTGGGCAGAGCCGGCACATAGAAGAGGTCACAGTTTACAGATGAGCCATTGTCTGGTCGGCACTATGACAAATGATGAATGGTTGGTCCTAAAATCTGGCCTCCATATCACTGTCTATTCTGTAATTTATCTTTTAGAAAAAGCTGGATTCATGCAGAGTCAATAAAGGGGTCAGAGGATCCTTGAGAACTCCATATGAACTTGTAGTCATAAAGTAAATCAAACACAGTCAGCAAACCCAGAGTCATGCGATCCTTTGAATGCCTCTCTGAGCTTATATGACATAGGAAAGACCCCCTCTGGCAGAATCCATGTGAGCCTGTGCTAGTTTGTAATGTTTGCAGAGTGTGTTGTCCTCAAAATGACACCGGCATGGAAGGTCAGGGAAGCCAGGAAGAGCTGGCTGTTGACAGTGTCTTGTTCTTGTTTTTCTAGAACTGGCTTGAGCTTTAACACATCAGCTACACTTGCTCTGTGACCCAGGCACGTCCCTGTCCCCATCTTCGTCTCATCCCTGTTCATGAAATGAAAGCAGGAGGCTAACTGTCTCACAGGCCCCTTCAGACCCGAGTTCTCAAACCTCACTCTCTGCAGGGATCAGCAGTCCTGGGAGGCAAGCGTTGTTCTGCCCAGTTACACAGGTGGACGGTCAAAGCTCAGAGGGACGAGTCAGGCAGAGCCTAGCAAGACCAGAAGCCACAGCTCACACCTTCCCACACACGCACCCCAGAAAGCCACTTGTATGTACATGTGATACACACGTGTGCCCGGAGCGGCCCTGCACTTTTTCCCTGGATACTTCATGTGTAGACCTGTTGGCTGGGCCAGGCCTTTTCCACCCCCTGGAAGGGAAGGGAGAGAAGTAAGGAGGGGGGAACTGCACCTACATTTTTTTGTGCAGTTTGCTGATGTCAGCTGCCGAAATTAGGCTCCCGGCTGCTGTGTACTCAGCTAAGTCTGAGTGACTCCAAACACGGGCAGTGGGCCGGAACGCTCCCCTCCAAGCTGGCAGCTCCTCACAACTGCAATCCGTTCTCACAGGAACAATCACAACCCTTCTCGTACACAAAACACATGCGCGTGAAAACACACCTGCACATTCATGCAGCACAGCACAGCCCCTCTCGGGCTTGGGCTACTCTGGCCTCCCCAGAGAATTTTTACAATCCAGGGACACTAGAGTTTGCTTTGCAATCTGGACACTAGTAGGAAGACCCTACTGAAATAATGGTCATCCAATCAGGCCCCAAGAATGGCAAAGACGAGAACCATCCCCCCTTCCTTAAGTGATAGTATAAGCCACAGAGACTGCCGTGAAGTGACTAATAGATCTATGTAGTCTAATCCACAGATGATACTCTGTAAGCAGAATACAAACTTGCTGGTTTCAACCTCAAAACACCTGTCATGCCCTCTCTCTCCCCAAACCAGATTGGCCTAATTGCCAGAGAATACTCTGGTACACACTTCCTAGAGAAGATGTTACATGGAGAGAATGTCTGTGCAGAGGCTCCCATCTGTAGGGGTATGATGTAGGCTGCACCTCTGTATGCTGTGAATATGTTTTATTACCATTGGTTAATGAAGAAGCTGCTTTGGCCTATGGCAGGGCAGAATATAGCTAGGTGGGAAATTCAAACCAATACAGAGAGAAGGTGGAGTAGAGGAAGATACAAGTAGTCACTGGAGAAGCAAGATGTGAGGTAACAAGCCACGAGCCACATGGTAAAATATGAATTAGTAGAAATGGGTTAATTTAAGTTGTAAGAGCTAGTTAATAATAAGCCTGAGCTAATAGGCCAAATAGTATGTAATTAATATTAAGCCTCTGAATGGATATTTTAAAAGTGGTTGCAGGACCAGGTGGGACGAGAAACCTCCAGTTACAAAAGCTATTCAGGACATGAAGCTATTCAGGCAGGACAGCCTGAGTCCAGGCGTGTGTGGCCAGCATGGGCAACATGAGGCACCATCCCTACAACATAAAATAAAACAATTGAGAAAGCCTAGGAACAGACTGCTGAGTTCACATCCCAGCTCTGCATTGCAGGTCATGTTGCTGGTCTTAGGCGTGCTCTGTAATTATCCCACAGCTTAGGTTTGCCATCTGTTATGAGAAGGGACAGCAGTACCTCTTTCTGGGCAGTGTGAATACCTCCAGCTACAAACTGTTCCATAAGATGACAACTGTCTTTTTCTTGGAAGAAGAGTAGGTGGCAGTCAAGGGAGGGGCTGCCATGGCCCACACTCGCATGGGGCTGTCTCTTGCTGGAGCCAAGTGCATCTTCTGCCCACAGCTTTGTCACGGCCCCCACAGGAGGCTTCAGCGAGCACAAAGTAAGTGGTTTTGTACTATATGCCACTGTCCTCTGAACCTGGAACCTTGTAGCAGAGAGTCTGGAACCCTGAGAGCTGAAAGGACATTATCAGAAAAGGGACGACACTAGGGAAAGAATTGGGTTCTGGATTCTGCTCTGCACCAGCTATGCTGGATGAGCCTAAGCGAGTTACTTCATTGCTCTGAACTAAGTGGTGATCAATCCCATGTGGAATTACCTTGATTTGGAGTGGTAAAAATCAAATACTAGTTTAAGCCAAGTATTTTATTAAGGGATCAAGAAGCACAGGATGGAGCTGGCCTTGGGAGGTCTGAGGTCAGGGACTCAGACATCAGCAAGGTTTGCTTCACTTCTCATCTCTAACAGCTGTCTGTCTCATTTCTGTTCTGTGGGATGATCACATGACTTTTAACAGCTCTGCCACCAGGATTTTCCATCAGTAGAAAGGATCCCAAGAAAGGGCTCCACCTTGTTTGTGTCACATGTCATATCTGGAAGAATCACAGTAGCCTGGAGGCTGGAGTGTCTCCATTGGCCCAGCCTGAGTCAAATGCTTAGCCCTGGGTGGGGTTCTGCTAGAAGAAACAGGAAGAGACCGAAGCTGGATTTCCTGTTCCAAGGGCATGTGGGTGTGTAGGAGACGGGTTCTCTGCACTAGGGGCTGGGACAGCACAAAGCCACTTGCTCTCAGGGTCCATTTGGCATCATGTTTATCCTAAAACACACTCTTTGTAGAAACAGTATCACTTAATACGGTTTAATGCTGGCTAAATCCAGCTTCCTCAGCTGCTGTTGGCAGAGTTTACACTGTGTTCACCATAGACAAGGCCCCGGCGTCTGGGCCAGCTCCCTGGAGGAACCAGCGTGAGCCTTCCCAACCCCAGTGCATCTCCTCAACTTCAGCAGGACCCTGGCATCCAGTTTCTCTGCTGGTCCTGGCAGATATCAAGGAGATAGGCATGAGTTTGAACCAAATAGTGATAGTGTTGAAAGTGCCCTCTGGAACCATCCATCCCAAGAGAGGACAAAAACTCCATGAAGCACCTTAGGTCCTGTGTATTTGTTACATCTGTGGTAAACAGAGGGTTAAATAAGGGACTAGGAGCTTAGCCCAGTGGTAGACCACTTGTCTTGGATGCACAAGGCTCAGGGTTAAATCCCCAGCTACACACACACACACACACACACACACACACACACACACACTCTGAATGAACGGTTTGAATCCAGGCTTCCTGACATCCAGGCTCATATTTTGTCTGTCGTATCATTCTACTCCCTTGAATATAGAAGTCTTACATCATCCTAGTTCTTTCCCATTCTAGGAATTTAATTGGGGGCCATAGTGGGCTGGAGGCAGAGATCTGGGAGCTGGGGCTGGGGGAATAGCGATGGTCCTGTGGCTGTTGCTATGACTAATGAGTTCACCTGGCATTGGGACAGGCAGGACGAGTGGCTTAGAGAAGGGGTGTCTGTATCTGCAACTGTGTCCCCATTCCTTAGTTCACAGTTTGTTCTCCTTTGGGGACAGGGTGGTATCCATTTGCATTTGAGAAACGAGAGAGTTTTTGAGAGTTTCTTTGATGCTCAGAGAAGGCAAGTGACCTGCAGCTTATCCCCAGTGACGAGTGTGGGAGCGGACCCTCTTCTCTCTCCAGCTCCCTGCTGTTGTAGGAAGGCCGTTTGCTCGTTCCCAGCTGCCCAGCCCTGAAATAATCATACAGAAACCATATTATTTGCATTACTGTTTGGTCAATAGCTTGAGCCTATTTCTGGCTAACTCATATCTTAAATTAACCCATCTCCATTAATCTGTGTTTGACCACGAGGCTGTGGCTTACTGTGTAAAGTTCCGGCCTCTGTCTCTAGTGGGGCTCCATGGCTTCTCCCTGACTCTACCTTCTTTCTCCCAGCATTCAGTTTAGTTTTCCCTGCCTAGCTAAGTTCTGCCTTGCTATAGGCCAAAGCAGTTTCTTTATTTATTAACCAATAAAAGCAATACACAGATAAAAGCAATAGACAGGACCTCCCACATCACCCTGCGGCAGACAATTCATGCCTTCAGCACCTAGTGCTCTGCCTAGGGCATCTCAGTGAGGGCAGTCCCCAGCACTTTTCCTAGGGAATTGACAGATTCCCTAGTGAGTGACTTGAGGCGGTGACTACAATGTTTTATCCCCTCACCCCACAGCAGGACCATTCTAAGGCTGCTCAGACATCTGCTCACGCCACACCCCCAGCAGGGTCAAGCTTAACTGCCCACAGACACTTGCTTCATAACAAGTCTCTCTCTCTCTCTCTTCCCTTTCTCTCTCTTCTCTTTCTCTCTCTTCCCTTTCTCCTTCCCTGACACCGCTCTCCTGGGATTCCCCCCACCCTTCCCCGAGAGACTGCTTCCATTTTCAACCTTTGAGTCAGCATCTGTTTGTAGGAAAACCCAAAGGAAGGCAACTGCCTTCTTCAAACTAAAATAAAACAAACAAGCAACAACAACAAGACAGTGTGCAGGCCTGTCATTCCAGCACTCAGCAGCTCAGGAAGCTAGGACAAAAAATTCACAAGTTCAGCTCCAGCCTGGAAAGGTCGCTCAGTAAGCAGAACATTTACCTAGTGTGTGCTTGGCCATTGCTTCAATCCTCAGGACCACAAAGGGGTGGGAGCAGTGGGCTAACTAATGACAGACAGTTTATAAAAGGTATGGAGGCCTTTATGCCCTCCTCACTGCCCAGTGCTCTTTTGAGGGGCCTCACCCTCATCAGGCAAGTTTCTCCATCAACCATTAAGGAGTGGATGCCTGTGACACTAAGAATATCCAAAGGCCATACTGCCAAGATGCAGCACCATGTGGGTCCAGTCTCCCTCCTAAACCCTGTTAGCAATCACATCAGGAATAAGCTGCCCATGTCCCACTCTCTGTGAGAGACTGCTGCTCTGTACTGGCCACTTACCAACCCAGAGTTAGCTCACTTGGCCCCTGAGTGATGGGCCATCACCTATGTCATCCAGGATGACCTATGTCTCACCACCCAGCTCTGGGTGTGAGGACCAGGACCGGGGAGGGGAGGGGTCATGCACCCTGCCTAACCTCCCTTGTGGGAAAACAGACTGGTGACAGACCTTGACAAAGGTCACACAATGCAGTAGGCATGAAATCTTACCCCAGCATTTTCTTTGTTCCCCCCAATCCCATGCTTTTGCCTCTTGTCAGACTGTATGGAGAGAAGAGGTGTGGGGCCAAAGAACAAGAGACTAGATTCAAGAACCTTGACACCCCATCTGCTGTCAGCTGTGACCTTAAACAAGTGCCACGTGCCTTGATTTTCCCAATTATGAGGCTAGAGGTATTGGCAAACCTGGCAGGGGTGCTGTGGCAGAAAGCTCCCGGGAGTAATAGATGCTCACAGAGCACCAGTTGGCTCTGCATCCAAGAATTCCTCTTGCTTCACAGTCCCCCGTGTCGGGGACACTCTGAGGAGGCTAAGCAGAAATACCCCCGTCATCTTCATAGTCACTCCTGGAGGGCTCACAGCAGGCATGGCGTGGAATTTCCAGACTGTGTGCTTCCAGGTTCTGCTGCAGTCTGAAAGGAGGTGTGAGAAAAGAGGGGTCACACCAGACGAGCCTGGGAAAGGCCACTGAGCAGCAAGCGAGCTGGCATACTACAGGACTTCTCTGGGCCTTCTCCTAATGCTTTGTTCTCGGCCTGCCTGAGAGCATAGCTGACTTGAGGAGCACTTCCCAGAGGTGGCAAGCAATGTCTGGGGACAGAAAGGCCCCCTGGCTGATGTCAGGAGCCCTTGGCTCTTTATTTTATACTGCCCTTTACTCATATTGTGGCTCTTTACCTTTGTATCAGTGTCCCTGCTTTGTTAAACCACAAAGGGAGTGGAGTCCCCGAGGGTACCTGCAGTCTGAGGGGGTAGGACCTGAAAGCTGAGATCCCTACCCTCAGCTTCTGGCTTGTGACCTTTGACCAGCTCTGGCCAAAGACAATCCTTGGAATAGGACAAAGTATTCCAAGAGGAACCAGTCTGCCAACAGTCCCAAAATTCTCGCTCAGTCTTTCCCTTGAAAGATAAGGCCCGCCCGCCTGCAGAGAAGACAGGGTAGCCACCCTCCCTTCCCGCCTCCTGTGGCTGCTATGGGAACAGTCAATGTCTAGGGGATTAAGTATGGGCCCAGCATTCACTTATGCCACCAGCAAGACAGGGAAAGGAGTGAGCTCTGCTGGATAGAGTGAGGGCAGTGCGCACTAGGAGTCCCAGCACCCAGGGGCAGTAGGAAATACCTGACCCTGTGGCTGGAGTGGTCTATGGTCTGTGCAGCTGACCCCACAGGCTGACCGGCCAGACCCGGGGTCCTCCTGGACAGCATTTAGTGTCCAGTGCTGCCTGCAAGCCTAGCATATGGCTGCAGAAAGCTGGGCAGTCTGGGAGGACGCGTTCATCTTAACAAGCACTGGTTCCTGGAGAACTCTGGGAAACCAACGCATTAATTCTCTGCCTCATTGCAGCCCCTCCATGCGATCCTCACTCTGAGCCTGCTGTACCACTCTCCCTTAGGAGGAGGTGGCCTCAGAGGCTCCCAAAGGCCAGTGGGCCAGAGCTCATAGATCAACCCTAGTGCTCAGATTATAGGCATGCAGCCATACCCTTCCATCACCCCCTGTATACCTTAGAATCTGCTTGGGAATGGTCAGTGCTAAGTAAGGTTCACACACACACAAGTTGCACAAAGGAAGGTTAGTGCCTATAGATACACCACAAGGGACAACAGAAGCCCAGAATCATTTCATTTCAAACTAGTTTCCCAAGGACTCTCTCTCTCGCACACACACACACACACACACACACACAC
The DNA here is from genome assembly GCA_028555095.1 of Dicrostonyx torquatus. Lineage (NCBI taxonomy): Eukaryota > Metazoa > Chordata > Mammalia > Rodentia > Cricetidae > Dicrostonyx > Dicrostonyx torquatus. The sequence goes on from JAQHUG010000048.1 coordinate 6,663,960, forward strand.
ACACACACAGAGAGAGAGAGAGAGAGAGAGAGAGAGAGAGAGAGAGAGAGAGAGATATTCTGTGTGTGTGTCTGTCTCTTTCTCTGGGTATGTCTATGTATATATGTGTCTGTGTCTCTGTGTGTATCTCTATGTATGTGTATGTGTGTGTGTCTGTCTGTGTGTATTTCTGTGTGTGTCCCATCTCAGTAGGTAACCATTGCACACTGAACCCACTTTACAGTCTGTACTATCACTGATTCAATGTTTTTCTCTATATAAACTACCTTAGTTAGAAAGTTTAGTCCTTTAGCAAGAAGTGTCTGTGAAGTCATGGGTTTCATGTGCTCTAAATTCAATGAGACGTGTTCCAGCCATAAAAACTTTCCCTATGCAACTTAACATTCTTTTAGAGACATGGCCTTGCTCTGTAATCTATACTGGCCCAGAATTTACTGTGATGTTGAGGCTGGCCTAGGACTCACAATCATCCTGCTTCTGTGTGCTGGAATTACAGACAGGCATAACGACACCCTCCCTTCCCCATACCCCTTAAAACCAGCTTGGGAGTGCCTGGTGGCGAGTTGACAGATGGAGTCATAGGGCCTCTAGCTTCCTTCCAGTCTTGGGAACTGGGTTTCTACAATGTGCAGAATACAGTGTTATTGGTCCCAAAATTCTCCACACTCATCTAAGTCAGACCTTCTAGACTCATTGAGTCTTGTTCTCAAGTCTTGTGATTCTCAAGAACGCTGGCTTGTTCTTCCTTGCTCCCTGGTGTGAGCTTACCAGGCAGCTCACCTCCTGAACCCTTACCACCCATCCATCCCCTTCTCTCCTGTACCAGTGGCCACAAACTCAGGCTTTTATCCAGTTCCTGAGTCCCTGTGACAACCTTCTCTCTGGCATGTCTGCCCAGCTACTACAGTCAGGACACCTTTTGTGCCAAGCATATCTCAAGTCTCTAGTGAATGTTAATGATAGCTGTATGGACTTTAACAGACATTTTTAATCATGCTTCCTCCCTACATCAAATCTCTCTACAGTTTTCTTGTGGACCACAGGGTAAAGATAAAATACATTTCTTTTTATTATTACAGTTACCTTGTGTGTACAGTTGTTTTGCCTGCATGTGTGACTGTGTACCTATTGTGTGAGAGTTTCCTCTGAGATTGAAACAGTTCATCCTGCCAGAAGTTCCTTAACCAGGAAGGTAAATACAACTCAAAATAGCTTCAGGAAGTCCCTGAAGCTGACTGGATTCACTAGGCCTCTCCCTGCCAGAGTAAACAATAGAAGCTGAGAGTCCCTCTCAGATGAGCAGAGTGAAGCTGTAAAGAAGGCTTGCCAAAGCCGGGTGGTGGTGGCGCACACCTTTAATCCCAGCACTCGGGAGGCAGAGGCAGGCAGATCTTTGTGAGTTCGAGACCAGCCTGGTCTACAAGAACTAGTTCCAGGACAGGCTCCAAAGCCACAGAGAAACCCTGTCTCGAAAAACCAAAAAAAAAAAAAAAAGAAGAAGAAGAAGAAGGCTTGCCAAGGAGAAATACTGCAAATAAGACTCTGAGACCAGACCAGCTGCTGGGAGAAGCAGAAGCCAGCTGAGTTGCCTGAAAGCGGTTTAGATCAGAGTCCCTTGGGAAGGACACTCTCTAACATGTTGAGCTGCCTGCAGGCTATGCTGTGTGCTCAGGTTCCCAGCTTTTGTGGATTGTCACCCATGCTGGGGGAGTGGGCTTGATGATGCAGCTGTCTTTGAGTCGTTTCTGCTCCTGTAGGTAACCCCTCCCCCATATTCCTGCGAGTAATGTCAATGGAACTCTGTTGGTAAACAAAGTTGGATTTTTGTCTGTTGTGGATTCCCTATCTGGGGTGAGCAGTGTGTTGTGTCTCCCCAGGAAGTGTCAAACAATGGCAACACGTGTCTGCCTACTGCTTAGAAAGCCAGAAGAGGGCATCATATCCCTGTAACTTGAAACAAGCTCCTGATGGTTCTAAGCCAGCATGTAAGTACTGGGAAAAGAACCATTGTTCTCTGAAGAGCAACCAGTGCTCTTAACCCCCGAGCCACCTTGTCAGCCCCAAAACATATCTCTTTAACCTGATATGAAACACTCTTTCTGACCCAGCTCTTACCCCCTCCTCTGACTGTACTTTCTGTAGTTTTCCAGTGTTCTCTATGTTGCAGACATGCCAACCCTGGGTGTCCACATGTGCAACCTGTTTTCATATCTGATTATGTCTCTTCTGCTGGGAGTGCTTCTCTTCCTTGACTGCTACTCGATGTCTTCCGAATCAAGTTGCTGCTCAGATGTGTAGAATCATGGTTCAGAATAGGATCGTCACAATTCTGAGGGTTGGTGTCTACTTGGCTGGCCTCGCTCACACCCGGGGCCTCCTGTGAGCTGTGTAAGGCAGCCAGGCGACTGTGATCTGTCTTGACATGATTGAATCCTACAATGGGCTAGCTTGGATTTACGAAGTGGATTGGACGAAGGGCAACAGCAGCAAGAGTGAAGGCAAGTGTTGACCCAAGCACCTGGCATTTGCCAGATCTCTGCTTACATCATCCTGGCAAATGTCCACCTATCATGGCAAGCCATAAGACCAAGCCCAGACTCCAGGGCAGAGAAGCACATCCAGGCTCCCGCAGTGGCAGCCAGTGTTGGATGCACAATCTCTCCAGTCCTTTAGCAAGGCACTGTCTGATCTCTCCTGCATTGGAAAGCCCACTTCATCTTCCTAAGGGTGCTTCTTTTCTGGTAATGTCATCCTTCTTTCTTTTGGATAGCTATTCCTTCATCACTTCAACTAAAATCCCTCTTCTAGGCACAGGAATGGAATAAATTTGGTCATGGTCACATCTCCTGGGCCATGATGATTTGTCCAAAAATCAATCATGTGACCCATAGATCAATCAGAGTTTTTGAAGGGACTCTAGCCTACTTAAGCATGTGGCTCTGGCAGACCCTGCCCTTCTCCTTCATACCCTCTGCCTTGCTAAGAACCATTAGGTTATATTCCTGAAGCTAGCCCTCAAGGTCCACTCCCTTATTTGGTCACTTCTTCCTCCTGAGACTGACCTACCAAGGTCCAGCTATCAAAGTATTATAGTCTAGCAATCAAAAGCCCTCTATGGCTCACCTAATTAACATACCCAATTAAAATATACCACCACATCCTAATATGGAGCTTCTGTCTTTACCTTTATAAACTGCCTGGCTTAGTTTGGGTTTCTATTGCTGTGAAGAGACACCATGACCTCAACAACTCTTGTAAAAGAAAGCATTTAGTTTAGGCTGGCATGCAGTTTCAGAGGTTGAGTGGATTATCATCATGGCGGGCCCTGGCAGCAGGCAGGCAGGCATAGTGCTGAGAAGGAGCTAAGAATCCGACATCTGGATATGCAGGCAACAGGAAGTGAACTGTGTGTCACACTGAACAAAGTGTGAGCAAAGGAGCCCTCAAAGCCCACCCCTACAGTGACACACTTCCTCCTACAAGGTCACACCTCCTAATAGTGCCACTCCCTACGAGTTTATAGGGGCCAGTTACATTCAAACTACCACTCTGCCATTTTCTTAAGTGCCACATCTGCCTCTCCTCTATCCAGAGGCAGTCCTTCATCCCTCTGAGACAAACACCCACTTTCCCTTGCTTCCTTACCCTTCTTTCTTGTCCTCTGTCTCCTGTCCTTGTCTCTCATTCCCTGCCCTCTGTCCCTCTGGGTCAAATAAATCTCCTTTGAGCTGAGAACTTGGTGTTGGAGGTCCCTTCAGGTTTTTTTTTTTGAATTTTAAATGAGAGCTGAGAGTAGAGAAACCTCTCTTAGAGACCACATTAGGAAAGCGAGCCCCGAACTGGCCAGCTATTGCGAAGCCACCACCCTAACCAACATCTTCTACCGACCTCCCAGTCGGCCTGCAGGAACCTGTAAAAACTGTTGCATTAAGTCGGTTAGACTTTCACTCTCTGGTCAACAAAGGGGTCCCATCTACCTTGCCTTCCCTGGTCCCATGCAGAAGAGGGCTGGACTCTCCCTAAAGCCTGCACCGGAAGTACAGCCCTGCGGGAATATTTTTTGGACCTTTGATCCCCCATGACAGTGATAGAATAAAGGTCTGCAGCCTGAAGCTGCCGCACGTGTGGTGACTGGGACTAAGGGACCAGTACACGTGGCTAAACGTGCACCCTGCCCCAACGACACTCTCCAATGGCTGCAGTCGATTGGTTCAGGCCTCTTAGTACAATGCTTTAATTAGGCAACAATGTGCTCTGAAAAAGCAGAGCACTGCGTTCAGGTACAACGCAGAGGAAGAGCGTTGTACAACAACCGTGCGCACTGTTAATTACTGGGCTGACGCTTCACTCTGAAACTCACGGCAGCTGCAGGAAGAAACCCATCAGTGTGGTCTTTTTTCTGTTTTCTAGGTAAAATGGGGCTGATTTCTGTTCTTCAAGACACACCCATCCTGGAGTAAACTACCGATGGGTCAGAAGCTGCTTGTGTAATCCTGCTAAGAGTCAGTAAAGAAAGAACAGACCCTGTTCCAAAGAACTGGAAGAAGAGACTCCAGAGTTCATGATGGCAGTGATGGAAAAGAAGCCAAGTGCAACTCCTGCTGCGAGACTCCCAGAGGTGGGGGAAGCAGGTGCCCCTCAAAAACCGCGAGCCCCGTGGCCTTGATGAACCCAGAACTGATTTTCTCCTCTCAGGACAGGCTCACAGCACTCAAGAGGCCTCCACTCCAATTGTGGCTCATGTGTTTCAACACTGGAGACCTGGTTTCGGAATGTGGTGGTTTGGATGAGAAGGGCCCCATAGGCTCATACATTTGAATGTTTGGTCCCAGGTAGTGGAACTATTCAGGAAGGATCAGGAGATATGGCCTCATTGGTGGAGGGGTATCACTGGGACGGGCTTTGAGGTTTCAAAAGTCTAGACCATTCCCAGTTACCCCTCCATGCCTCTCTCTGCCTCCTGCTTGTATATCAAGAGGTAAGCTCTCAGCTCCTGCTCCAGAGCCATGTTGGCCACCTTGCTCCCTCCCATGATGGTCATGGGCTCTAACCCTCTGAAACTCTTCTATAAGTTGCCTTGTTTATGGCATCTTATGACAGCAATAGGAAAAGTAAGGCAGAGGTTACAAAACTTATAGATAATGGATTTACTGGAGGAAGTACTTCACTGGCGGTGGGCTTTGAGGTTTCAGAAGCTCATGCCAGTCCTAATGGCTCACTCTCTCTTCCTGATGCCTGCTGATCTGGATGGAGAACTCCCAGCTACTTCTCCAGCACCATGTCTGCCGCATGTTGCCATGTCACGCCATGACGATAACGGACTAAACCTCTGAACTGTAAGCCAGCCCCACTGAAATGTTTTCCTCCATAAGAGTTGCCATGGTCATGGCGTCTCTTCACAGCAATAGAACACTGACTAAGACAGATGTTTGGAGAGTCTAGACCCTCATCCCACTTTCAGCTCCCTCTCCCTGTTTCACTTCTGTGCTTGGAGATGCAATCCTTCAGCCTTCTGCTCCAGCCTCTGGCTGCTGTGTCTCCGCCACCCCTACCCACCCCTCTCGCTTACCCTTATGGACTCCCCTTCTGACACTATAAGCCGAAATAGACTCTTCTGTAAGTTGCTTCTGGTCACGGTATTTTATCAAAGCAACAGAAAATAATGAATTCAGTGGGTTTTGGTGAGATTGTGGTTTCTCCCCAGCTCAGAGGAGTCCCTCTTTGTCACTTAAGACCCAGAGGACAGTAGAGGCCAGGGGCCATCTTGAGAAGAATCTTTGTGTTTAAAACCCAGGTGTCCTGGGGACCCAAGAGTGGAGAACAACCATAAGACAGGAAGCCTGAATGTAACCTGCCAGAGCTCCAGGAAGAGGGCTGCAGGGAAAGGAGTCCCAAAGAGTGGAAAAGCTGGGTGCCAATAGGCCAAAGAGTAAAGGCAGCAGGAGGCTTGGCTGAGGTACTGAAGGTCACAGCCCCATTCTAAGAGGCCGATACACAGCTCCCCAGTTAAGAACCCTGGAGTCTGGTAGCCCAATCAGCCTCTGACGGCATCCATATGCCCTTTGTCACTGTGGAGAACTGTGAAGTGTGTCCCTCCTGCAGGTGTATTAGCACTGTGGAGATGGTGACGTACACAGTCATGTCTTCCACTGTGCAGGTATCAGGGCTGCCATTGCCATCCCAACACACGTGGGAGCCCATCCCCCTGCTGGAAAACTCACCACCCCAGAGAAGGGAAGAGGACCTGTCTGGCTCCCAGACTGAATTAAGTGTGGTCCGTGGAGGCTTCTGGTACAGGAAGAAGATAAACTCAAGTGAAGACTGTGCTGAGGACTCCCCACCTGTGCTGGACATGTACAATCAGCACAAACCATGGAAAAGTTCAACTGACCCTCCTACCAAACCCCAACACGCCCTCACCCATACACCTCAGAGAAAAGCTGCCGCTCAAACACTATTTCTTTTTTCTTTTAAAATTATTTATTCATTAACTACTTATTATGGCTATAGTTATTTTAAAATTTTTATTTTAATTATGTGATTTATTTATTTATTTTAAATCCCAAAGTTTCCCCTCCCTTCTCTTCTCCCAGTCCTTCTCCCATACCCTACTATTCCCCCGCCCCAATCCACTATTCTTCTTTTTAGGAAAGAGCAGGTCTTCCATGAAGATCAAAAAAAAAAAAACCAAAAAAAAAAACATGGCATATCAAGTTGCAGTAAGACAAAGCACCTCTTCATGTATTAAGATTGGGCAAGGTGAGGAGTAGGGTCCCAAAAACCTGTAAAAAGAGTCAGACATAGCCTCTGTTTCCATTGTTAGGAGTCCCACAAGACGACCAAACTACACAACTGTAACATTAGATACAGAGTACCGAGGTCAGTCCCATGTAGGCTCCCTGGTTGTCAATTCAGTATCTGTGAGCCCATATGAGCCCAGTTTAGTTGATTCTGTGTGTTTTATTGTGGTGTCCATGACCCTTCTGGCTCGTACAATTCTTCCTCCCACTCTTCTGCAGGGTTCACCTAATATTGGACTGTGGGTCGCTGCATCAGTTTCCATGAGCTGCTGGATGAAGCCTCTCTGCTGACAATTGGGCTAGCCACCAAGCTGGTCACAGGAGATGGCCAGTCATATCCACTATTGCTAGGAGTCTTAGCTAGGGTTATCCTTATAGATTCCTGGGAGTTTCCCTTGTGCCAGGGTTTTACCTGACTCTGAAATGTCCCCTTTCCAGTAGTCTTCTGAAGTACTTCCCTCCCTGCCCTCTCAACCAGATCACTCATTCAAACACTATTTCTTCTTATTTTAAATAACTTTTAAAAATCCTCTTTTACTTGTTTTTCTACTTTTTATTTTTTTTCATTACTGAGATACTTTTCTTCTTTTTGCCATATTACCTTTCTCCCCTTGCCTCAATTGCTGACAGTATATTGTCCAAATTGGACAAACAAGATGAAAAAGAAAGTGACTACCAAACTTTGCCAAGACAAGGTAGGACAGTCCTTCAAAATTCTCTGCATCTCAAAAATGTCTGTCAGATATACCAGGCCTATAGGGCAAAGATGGATGCCCCACTATTAGAGAAGAACTTTGGGTGACTGCCCAGGCAGCCAGATGTTCCTGTCCTTAGGTAACATTACACCTTTCTGGGGTCTTTGATGGAATTAAAGACTAAATAATTAGTCGTAAAGTTTTTCTTAGTTTTGATAAAAGGTAAAAATAAGATAGATAACAGAATATTTCCCCTAAATTTGCCAAATACAAATGGACTGGATATTATAACCATAATTCTTACTTGGTAACTGCTTTTGTTATGTATTATTTTACTATGTTAAAGTTAAAATCTTCCTTTTTAATTAGACAAAAATGGAGGAATGCTCTGGAACAATCTCTTTGTTCACTGTAAATATGTATTACCCTCATTGATTAATAAAGAGCTGAATGGCTGATGGCTAGGCAGGATTTTCAGGGCAGAGAGAATTCTGGGAAGAAGTAAGGTAGAATATCAGGGTCACAAGGGAGACCCAGGAGAAGGAGGAGATGACGATGCCATGCTGAAGAGAAGGTACCGCCATGAGGGTAGAAGAGAAATATGGATTAATTTGAGATGTAAGAGCTAGTTAGTAAGAAACCTAATGTATCAGCTGAGCATTTGTAATTAATAGAGTCTCTGTGTTATTATTTGGGAGCAGCTGCAGGATAGAGCTGGCCAGTGGTCCCATGAAGAACTCCACCCACAAGTCTAGATGCTGGCATCAGATGAGTAGATAAACAAGACATGTTCCATATGCACAATGGAATTTTACTCAGCCACTAAGAAAAATAAAATCATAAAATATGCAGGAAAAATTGGTGGAACTGGAATCATTATGCTAAGCCAAATAATCTAGACTCAGAAAGAGAAATACTGCATACATTTTGCTCAGATGTGGAGCCTAGATTTAAGAAAGGAAGAGAGAGAGTGTGTGTGTGTCCACATGTATCCGTGTGTGCATACATGTGTGTGGTTTTAGGGGGGAGTCATGAAAGTAAAAGGACTATGAGGGCAAGAAGATATCTGAAGGGAGGACGGAAGAAGGAAAGAGACAAGAATGAAATACACATGCTAAGAAAACAGAAGGCAGACTACTTGGGAAGAGGAGGGGACTAGTAAGACATGGGCAGGGAAGAGGAGGGAGACAGAAGACAAACCAAAACAACGTATAATGATGTGTGTGTAGAAATGCCACAACGAAGCCCATTGCTTTTCATTTTAACTTAAATTGTTTTCAATGAGAGAAAGAGGTCCTTCTTTTCCTCCTACTGTAACCAAGCGTATGACTTCACACAATGGACATGGAACAAGAGAAGAGCCGATGCCCAGCAGGAACCTAGAGAAGATCTAAACCTATCTTCGTGTGCGTGTCTCTGTGTCGTATCTGGATAGAAGCCACAGCCCCACACACAAACACAGCTCATCATCCTGACTACCTGACAAGTTCTCCCGCGGACACAGCACACCACAGCATCCATCACCCTACAGACACACAAACAGCTTCTCACAGCCCTGCAGGACAGAGGCTGCAACGTACCTCAGCGTAATAAAGGCGAATGTCAAAACCAAGGCTGGTAGAGACTGTTCCGAGGTCACACAGCCGCGAGTGGCCGGGCTGGGCTTACAAGGCTCCAATAACAGGTCTCCCACTTTGCTTTTTAATGCAAGTACCTTGTATTTTCCACAAGGATGGCCCACACGTCTGCTTTAATCGCTGCAAGCACCATGCATCTTTGTGGAAAGGGTCCTGCCTCATAGTTTAATATGCTGGGCTACCTGTCTAGGGCTGGTGGCTGACTTCTCCCACTCTTACTATGTTTCAAGCTCTGCCCCAGGACAGACCACATTCCATTTCTGGTCTTGTAAGACAGGTCTTAAGCTAACTAAGAGCAGTCATGGATGTAAGGAGAAAGAGCTGGGTACAGGAACCCAGACTCAGCACTGCAAAAAGACCCAGAAATTGAAACCAATGTACCCTCCATTAAGAACATATGCAGGGTATTGTGCACCCCAGTATGGATGAATGACTAATGCTCCCAAAAGCCATAGATTTTTTTTGAAATATTTATTGATTTATTTAGTCTGTATGTATGTGTGCCTGAGTGTATGTATATGCACCACAAGTCAGTAGTGACTGCAGAGACTCATGCCAAAGGATTGAGAATACATGATGACTGAATCCCAGCCATCTAAATAATCCCCTGTACACCTCTACAGAAGGGACAGGAAGAATGTAAGAGCCAAAGGAGAGGGGGCAGTGTTGAACATCAAATTTCAGGCATGACATGGCTGTGACACGCTTGAACTGATAACGGCTGGGATTACATGGCCAAGGTCTGTATAAGATTGGGCCTGCCGACACTCAATCGTAAAAGCAGGAAGAGCTCGTGAGAACCCCTCCTCAGTTAGTGGTTGATGTGGTAGGGAGAGATGTTTCCTTCAGTGGTGTAGCCACTGGTAAGCCATGCTCCAGAACAGCCCTGATGAAACCCACGCTTGCACAGGCATGAAAACAGAAGAGGAGGTCGCTGGGAAAAGGAAAATGATTGAAGTAAGAAGGGGGTGAATATATTTTGTTCATGCCTGAAAAAATGTCATAATGAAGCTCACTGTTGCGAATAATTAATACATGCTAATTAAAAAGCATTTTTAAAAAGTTGAGAAGGAAGAATGACCTAGGAGTGAAACCAGCACCCCCTCCAGGCGAGGTGCAGCCAGGATGTTGCTGGGAAAAGGCTGGGAAAGGCAGACCTACAGACTTTCCCATCACCTTTCTTTACTAACCAAGAAGGGCAGAAACAATGCCTCAGGTCAGGGGGAGGGGAAAAAGGGATGGGGAAAGAAGGGCTGGCCACTTCTGCCCACAGGTTCTCCCCCATACCATGCACCTTGGGGGCTGTCCCTTTCTCTGGGGGTAACCATTTTGCAGCCCAGGCTTGATTGCAGGTAGGAGCTCCCCAAAGCCTCAGTTGTGACCGGGGCTTGCAGACTGACTTCCAGGGCTGCATGCCTTAAGTCCTTGCACTATGGCAGATTGGATCCTGGCACAAAGCCACAATAGCTGGATCACACAGGGGCCTTATGCTAATTCTGCCTTTCCCCTAAGTGCAGGAGGAGGGCAAAAGTCTCTCTCTGTTTCTTCTGGAGGCTGCATCACTCAGCCAGTTCTGTACAAGTGGGGCATGCCATGGATTCCATTGCAAATCCCTGGCTTTTCGGGCTGAGTCTCCCATTAGTCTGCAGATGACAGAGCAAACCCCTCAGCCTGGTCTATGATCTGCTCTCCATCACTGTCCCATCACAGACACCAAAGAGACCAGACCAGACTGCCCTGTCACACAAAAGCTTCCTGCCAGCCAATTCCTAGGATCCTGCAGTTGGAGCTTCGTGTCTCCAGCTTTGCACTGTGGCCGCTGTTTAAACCCAAGCACCACTCCTGCCAGCAGTGCCATTAGGTCTTCAGCTCAGATTCAAAGTCATAACAGATGTGAATATAGTTCAGTGTAGAATACACACCAGGAGACCTATTGTGTAACCCCCAGCATGGAAGGAAGAAAGGAAGGAAGGGAGGGAGGGAGGGAGGAGGGAAGGGAGGAAGGAAGAGAGAGAGGAAGGGAGGGAGGGAGGAAGCTCAGTGGGTCTTGATAATCCTCATGGCCACTCACCCATATGTAACGTGACATTTCACATACCTGCCACTTCACACTTGTTTCCTATGCCTGGAGACTTTTTCTTTCCTCAGTCAGGACTCGGTCAGAAAGGGATATCCTCCAGGGAAACTTTACAAATACCCCTCTTCCAAAAGCAGGTGAGGGCCCATTCACCGCCTGAACTACGCCACCGCACTTGGGTTAACACACTGTAACAAGCAGACTGGAGACCCTTCAAGGGCCATCCTGTATTGCTCTTCTCAATCTTCCCCAGCCCTAAAAGTGAATGTGACACACAGTAGAACCTCACCTTAGTGTCCCCCCCAAGCACTTTGTCCCCCTGGACACTGCTGCCAGGGTCTCCTATTCTCAGTGGTTCCAGGAATACTTACATATGGGAAGTCAATCTCTCCTGGTCCTGATGACACTGCTGCTACCCTTCTAGGCTGGTCCTGGATGCCCAGGCCAGAGCAACTTTGGAAAGGTAGAAGGGGAGATAGCATCTCAGGGCATTTGGGGGCATGAATGCCTCCAGTATGACTCTAGTTGTCCTGGGATGAAGCTTGAATTCTCTGTCCTGGACCAGGGCCTCTGCATGGCTCAGCAGGGACACTTGGGAAGCAGGGAAGGAGGAAGCTGTAGAGGGTGCAAGGATGTCAGGGAAGAACAATGTGACCTGTGGTTTGAGGGATCCAGTCCATCCTCCTGGGAAAGGCAAGTCAGCCACAGCAGCTCCCACTGTGACAACAGGAGAATGAATCAGCTTGCTTGCTTCTCCACAGATCATGAAGTAGAGTGGGCTTGAGTGGAATGGGCCCAGGGTGTCACCTTCCAGCTCAGCCTCTGACCCTCCATCTGCCAGCTGGGCCCCGTGTTCCCATCCTCCTACAGCACCAACAGCTAGGCATCAGGGATTCAACAAACAGGCCCATAAATCTGCAGCTTTATGTCCTGGGAACATAAACAAGGTCAGAACAGCTAGATGAAGAAAGAGGTGGAGCTTATTCTTCACCTTCTTACCTCTGTGCTTGCTGAGGAGGGTGGAGGCGTGAGGAGGGTGGAGGCGTGAGGAGGGTGGAGG
>JAQHUG010000048.1:6727282-6742707 GCA_028555095.1 Dicrostonyx torquatus
TTCCTCTTCCCACCATATTCGCCGTTGTAACTGAGGATAAGTTTCCAAGATGCTGATGCCAAATCTTTCCAGTCTTGAGGGATAATTCCATTCTGAGTTGCCCATGCGTTTACTACCTACTTCCCATAGGGTGGATGCATACCATATGAAATGACTGCTTCCTTAAATCTCCTCAAATCTAATGTCTTTACAGAATTCCATCTAACTTCATCATAACCTAAGGTTGGTTTTCTAATAACCTTGGGCTGCCCCCTCCAATTTCCTCTTCTGGTGGCACAGTAGATTCTTGTCTAAATTCCTCTGCATCTGAGTATTTTTCTTATTTTCATTAGGAAGTCGTTCTAAGGCTTGTATCTTATCACCAGAAAATCTTTCTAAGCTGTATCTTATCAGTCATATTTTCATCCTTGGCACAGTTATCAAACCGCTTTTCTAAAATGTTTTTCATTATTGATTTTATTGAGTTATACATTTTTCTGTGCTTCCCTCCCTGCCTCTCCCCTATCCTTCAACCCTTTCCCATGGTCCCCATGCTCCCAATTTACTCAGAAGATCTTGTCTTTTTCTACTTCCCATGTAGATTAGTTTCATGTATGACTCTCTTAGGGTCTGCATTTTTTCTAGTGTCTCTGGGATTGTGAATTGGAGGCTGGTCAAACCATTTTTTTCAGGATAAAATATGGATTACCCAACTAGTAGTAATTACAAACAGCATTCTGTCAACCCCAGCTGAGTGATTTATCCCCACATTTGTAACTCAACCAGAGTAGCACTATGCAGAGTCCTAACTCCCTGTATTGTGATGTTTCCCATTCTTAACATGGGAAGATTTTTCCTTTTCATATTATCTAACTTTCTCCTTATGGACTTCCCAAGTATCTCCCCAAATCTGCTGACTTCTCAGTTTGTCCTCAGCAACAGCGCCATTGGTGAGGGACTGGAGCCCCTCCTGTGGTTCCCAAGCATGGACCAGCTTTGTGGAGTCCCCAAAAGTGGAGTTCATTCGTGTGGTCATGCCCGGGTTGGACACCAGTGGAGTCCATCCATGTGGTCATGCCCGGGTTGAACACAGTGGAGTCCGTTCATGCGGTCATGCCCGGGTTGGACACCAATGATGTTTTTCTGTCAGTTTAGCGGCAACACAGAATCTACTGATATTTTAGTTACCATCTATGTTCCTACAGTCCTGCAGTCAGTGCCTCACCAGCCACTCAGGACACAGCCTGGAGGAACATATGGTTAGCTTTAAACTAAGTCTCTATTTTTCTAATTCCCAACAAAGACTCAGGAGTCAGATGCTGGAGTGAAAAGCTGCTAGCTCAGAAAGGCTGAGGAGCAGCCACTGACCTTTCTCCTTAGCTGGAAACTCAGCAATAGCAACACTCTTCTGCGATCCCAAACAAAACAAAACAAAATTTAAAAAACCCACACATCAAGTCCCTCCCTGCTACTTCCTGTGAGTTTCTCTGTCTTGCAGACTCCCTCTCTCTATGATTACTTCCTGTCAACTAATTGCAGGTTCCACCTCTTAACCCAAGGTTTTATTTAATTAATGCAAACTCGGAGTTCACAGTGTGATCAAATATCCTGCAACAAGGAAGGAAATTAAAGTGCAAGAAAGGAAAATAGGGCTAGGGGCTGACTGGCCATTGCGAGCTGAGAAGGTAGAGGCAATACCAGAACCTCCCCCTTACATCATAGGAAAGATGCTAAGGTCACATGGGAAAACAGCTCCCAGCTTCTGAAAAAGTGAGTTAACCTAACACATGATCCAGCCATTCCTGCCCTGGGTACCTCACAAAAATGAATCCCTTGTACCAAAAATATTCACAGCACCTTTATTAGAATGGCCAAAACCTGGGAACATGACAAAGCTGTCAACACAGGAATGGATGAAGAAATGGTAATATATCCATATGATGAACTACTTCCCAGCAATAAAAAATGAATGAGCTATTGGCATGTTCCATAATCTGGACGGCTTTGAATCAGACTGAACAAGAAGCCAGACCAAACTGCACTAAACACTGAAAGATTACACTTACACAACTATTTAGGAGAGAAAATTTAAGCTGTGGTGACAAAAGTAGATCATTGGTTACCACGGTGGGTAAAAAGGGAACTTTAAAGGGACACAGAATCAGGGATGACAATGCATACCTGTAGTTCCAGCATGCTGGAGGCTGGACAGGAGGATTGTCATGAGTTTGAGGCCACCTGGGAGTACATAGCAAAAGTCTACGTGAAAGACCAGGGGAACACAATAAACTTCCCCTTGGGCAATGAATATATTTACCAGCATGATTGTGGCAATGGTTTTATCTATAGTAAATAATTTTATACTTTTTCTTTATTATTAAGAATTTCATACATGTATATACATATGATCATATACACCCCATTTCTCCCTTCAACTCACACCCATGTCTCCACACCATGTCCCCCTCCCAACCTTATGTCTTTTTTCATTTTTTTATAAGCTTCTAAGTCCAGTTGGTGCTGCCTATAAAGACATGAATATAAGACCATCCAATGGACCATGAGAAGTCTATAAGTGACCACACCATCCAAAATATACTTCTCTCTCTTCCAGTAGTGGGTGGGGGCCTGGAGATCTCATCCACCTATGCAGGAATTTTGACGGGCTTGATCCTGTGCGGGTCTTATACAGGTAACCATACCGTTGTGGTTTCCAGCACTCCTCTCCATCCTCTGGTTGCTACATTCTTTCTGCCTCCTCTTCTATGATGCTCCCTGAGCCTTGCCTGGGCTGGGGGTGGAGGGGACGCATTTAGGGCTGAGCACTTTCTTACAACTTCTCAGCTGTGCACTCTGCATCGAGTGCTTCCCACTGCACATGCAGGCCACATTTATCAAACTGTATCATTTATACATGGGACATCTACTGTGTTTCAGTAATATCTTTATGAGGCTCCTAAAAAAAAACATTTAAAAGTGTATGTGAGGGGCTGGAGAGGTGGCTCAGTGGTTAAGAGCATTGCCTGTTCTTCCAAAGGTCCTGAGTTTAATTCCCAGCTACCACATGGTGGCTCACAACCATCTGTAATGAGGTCTGGTGCCCTCTTCTGGCCTGCAGGCATACACACAGACAGAATATTGTATACATAATAAATAAATATTTTTTTAAAAAAGTGTATGTGATAAAGATGTTTGGGGAAGGTGATGGATGGTGGTGCACACCTTTGATCCCAGCACTTGGGAACAGAGGCAGGTGGATCTCTGTGGTCTACAGTCTGAGTTCCATGACTGCCAGAGCTATGTAGTGAGACCTAGTCTTGAAAATAGAAAAAAAAAAAAAAAGATGTTTAGGAAAGATGATATAAATTATGTTTTCTCTGTGTGTGAGAAAGAGTACACATGCATGTGTGTGTGTATATATGTCTGTGTGCACGCACACGTGTGTGTGTACTATATGCCTGTGTTCATGTATATGTGTTTACCCATGTAAGATGGGTGGATACCAGAGGGTGATGTCAGAGTGTCTTCCTGATAGCATCTCCTGTCTTTTTTGTTTTATTTTGTTTTGTTTTTAGACAGCATCACCCACTGAACTCTGAGCTAACCATTTCACCTAAGTCAGCTGCCCCTCCAACCAGTGCTGGGACTCAGGCCAATAACGCTGGAACATTCGGGAGTACAGGTCTCCCTGATCCAAGCATGACTGAAGAATTGAGCACCAGTTATTCAGGGGTCTAAACACCACTTCTAATCCGAGTAAAGGATAAAGAAAATCACATGACCACACTTTGCTCCAGGAGGCCTAGAGAGTCTGTGCATCATGTAACAACCAAAAACAAAGGAGAGCTGGCTATGCGTGAACACTACAAATCTACCAGCACTACCCATGAGACAGAAACAGACCCCACTCAGGAATGTGAATCATCCCCATCCAGAGAGTCTACCCTCCCCCCAAAGGAGAAAGGGCTGCAGCTACAGGTATGCCCAGCAGACTCCTCACCTCCCAGCACAGTCCCTGCACCAACAGTCAAGACCCTAGATAACTGTTGGGTGACAACACTATTTGATTAAAAAGCCTTTCTGCTGTCTGGCTATCCCTCGTCTGTGCTGGCCATGCTCGCCATCAAGCCCTTCCTCTCTTGTTTACTCACTGTCCTGCCCAGAGGCAAGGGGTCTACACCGCTGCTTTGGGAGCACCGAGAGCGAGGAATGGAAGGCTGAAAATCATTTTGAACTTGGACTCTGGCCACCTTTCCTCCAGCTTTGGCGATATTAGTCTGGCTTCCCACCCTGCCAACTCGCAGCATAGTAGACAAATCCCTCCGCCTCTCTCTTCCTTACCTGTAAAATGGGAATAAGAAGGCCTCCCACCTGCCAGGGTGGCTGTGAGAACGAGCATGAGCTCACGTCTGTGGGAATGCTTGGTGCACTGAAAAGTGTTCGGGCCAGGCTATCATCACCATCATCAGTAGCATGGCGGTCTTGCAATGTCTAGAAGGGGAGCCCCAGGGTGGGGGATGGACCAGGGAAGAGAGGGGCTCCCAGCCCGACCCTCTGACTCTGCGGGAGTTAGAGCATCTCTAATTAACTCCCGCTGGCAGGCGTTTCCTGCAGGACATGTTTGTCTACCACAAAAAGCCAGGTGAGGCTTCCAGGGGCCGCCCACTGGCCCTGACACACGGGGGAGGAATGATGACTCACAGCCCTCTAACAGCCTTGCTGACAGGCCTCTTGGCCGGGCCTAGCAGGGGCTGCAAAGGGCTGCCAGCAGGGCAGTGAGGCCACTGTCTTCAGAAGCCAAAAAAAGATTAGAAAGAGAGAGGGGAAGAAAAACAAGGGATGAGGAGAAAGAAAGAACGGTACAAAATGGGAAAAGAATAACTTGCACTGCAAATAACAGGATGGTGATTAAGAGCCCCTGAGGGAGAGGGATCTGGGGAAGTGTGCAATGGGTGCAGTTTGTTTTGCAAAGTGAGAAAGTTCTAGAGATCTGTGGCTCAACAGGGTGAATAAATTGAACTCTTCTAACTGTACTTAAAACTTAGTTGAGGTGGCAAATTTTAAGGGCTGTTTTACAATAAAAATGAAAATTAAAATCTGTAAAAGATTAGAAACGAAGGGGAGGCAGGGAAGAAGAGAAGAAGGGAGAGAAGGGAAGAGGAAAAGAGTGGTTGGAAAGGAAGGGCAGGAAAGAGGATGGAAGGGAAGGAGGGAATGGAAGAAAAGAGAGAGAAATGGGAAGACGACAAGAAAAGAGATGCCAGAAGGGAAGGAAGCAAAGCAAGAAAGGAGAGGTCAAGCAAGACAAGGACACAGCTAGGGGCACAATTTCCCAGCTCCAAGACCGCTTTCCCCGGGGGCGTGGCCTCCCCGTGACGTCACCGCGCCCTGCCGCCCCCGCCGCCCCTGGCCGAGCGTTGTGAAATCGCCCGGCACGCTGGTGGCTGCCGGGAGGGTCGGCCGGCCGCGCTCCCTGGGTGGTTGCGAGTCCCTCGGCCTCTGGCCCCTGGCCCAGGCAGCCCCGGCGGCGGGGCAGGGCGGTAATTGCCCCGAGACGCGGCGCTTATCCGGGCGCGTTGTGCAAGGTTGCGCGCAGAACCCGGGGCGGCGGCTCTCACGCTCGGCTCCGAGCCCGCGGGCTTGTTCGCCTCCGTCCTCGCGCGGACTTCGGCCGCCTGGTGAGCCGGGCGAACGCCGCGGGCGCCCGCCCAGGCCACGCCGAAATGCTGTGCGCGGTCCCCGTCTGTCCCCGTTTGTCTCCCCTCACAACCCCCACGGCCAGTCAAGACTGGACTCAAACCGCGGGTAAAGGCACCTGCCGCCATCCCCGAGACCCACGGTAAAAGGAACCGATTCCTTTTAGCTTGTCCTCGGACCTCCACGCGTATGTTGTGGCGCGCGCGGACACACAAACATACAATTTTTAAAATGTAACAAAAACTTTTTTTTAAGACTAGAGTCCAGTTGCTTCTTCCACTGATGATGTTTTTGGATGACTTTGGGAAATTTGCGGGCCTCCTCTCCAGGTTAAACGATGACGCCTGAGAAAGCGAGAGAGTACATACCTGCATCAGACCCAGCCACTGCCCTCTTAGCAATGTGCTTCCCTATAACTTCCATGACTACAGGTGCGCGGGTTTTCTTTCTGTTTCTTAAGTCTTGATAGAGAAGGGACTTGATGACTGCATCCTCTCCATCTTCAGATCCCAGCAACCACATGGAGCCCATATGTCTTTTCTGTGGGTTGAGTGTTTACTGGAAACTGCCACGCAGATGGGGCCCGCACAGTAACCTCACATTGAGCGCGTCCCAAGTTGAACACTGTCATCTTCCTCTTCCAAAGCCACACAGCCATTCTGGGTTCTGTATCACCTGGTCATAGAAGATGGAATTATCCTCAAGTATTTCTCCTACTCCCCAAGGACTGTCCTTAAATGATCCTTCAGATTCCCAATTCCACCCTCGTGGTCATAGCCTTGATCACTGTCGTATTCATCACGTGGAAGATGGCAACAACCACCTAGCTTGTCTCACTCCTTTCTCAGCAATTCTGATCCACTGTATGCTGAAGGCCAAAGTGCACTTTGTAGAACATTTTGCCATTCTCCTATGAGGTCTGCACGTTGAAACCCCAACCCCAAAGCGATGGCATTAGGAAGTGAGGCCTTCGGGGGAAATGACCAGCACCTTATAAAATAAGCTCAAGGGAACTCATTATCCCTTCCACCATTGGGGGAGACAGGGAAAAGTCACAAAGTGTGAACCGAACCAGGAAAGATCACCCCTTTAATTAGCACCTTGATGCCAAATTCCCAAAAATTATGAGAAACGCATTTCTGTTTGTATGTCATGGCGTTTTGATAGTTTCTCTACTGTCCACTATCCTGTTGCTTACCTGCCCTTCAAACGGTAGCCATATGGAGCTTTTTTCTGCTCTCAACGTGACATGCTGCGGGGTCTTCTCTTGTGCTGTTCTTTTCATATGTGTGCATGTGTGTGCCTCGGCACATATGGATTTCGGAGGACAGCTTGGTAGAGTCAGTTCTGTCCTTCCACCTTTAGGTAGGTTTTGGGGATCACACTCAGGTCACTGGGCCTGCACAGCAAGAACCTTTACCCACAAGCCGCCTTGCCTGCCTCATATGCTGTTCCTTTTGTATCGAACACTTTTGGGGAGATTCCCTTGTCTATGAATCTCAGCCTAGACACTTCTCAGGCACAGTGTTCCCCCCCACCCCGACCTGGCCAACCCCTCACTAACGAGGGCATCCTTCCTGCTTGCTCTAGGAGTAAGAATGCTTGGGCTCCTGTGGCGAAGTTTTTGGATACAGTTATATGGATTAATTTTTAATTAAAATTTATACATAAAGTGGGATGTGGTGATGAACACCTGTAATCCTAGAGCTTGGGGGGCAGAGACAGGAAGAGTGCCAAAAATTCCAGGCCAGCTTAAACCACAAGGTGAGATGCTATCTCAAGAATAAACTTAAAACTGAATTAAATGCATATAGAAAAAAGAAATCTGGAAAGTATCTGAGAAGATATCTGCCAGAATCTTAAAAGTGATCCTCTGCAAATAATGGAATTATAAAATGTTTTAATCTTACTTTGCCTGTCTCTTCTGCATTTGCTATCTAATTATGAGATTTATAAATTTAAAGAAAAAAAAAGTTCTTTGACTGGCCATTTGTAATCACAAGCCTCGGGCAACCTGGCTAGGGTAAATTGGTTTTCCCGGAGCTCCTTGCCAGCTTGAGAGGGGAGGAGCCTGGAAGCCAAGGCGAAAATGCCTTCTGTTCCCTATTCAAGTGCACAGCAGGAAGAAAAGGTGGCTGCTTCTTTGGTAGAAAAGGATACTGTAGGAGTGTTCATTCATTGAAGAAGTTAGCCAAGGGCTCTCTCAACTGATAGTGTTCATCAATGCCCTGGAGACCTTCTGATTCCACCCCCTCACCTTGGAACCGGAAGACTTGGTGGCCTGCCAGACCTGCCAGATCACACAGGGAGGTGATGGCAGAGCTGGAATTTGGATGCATTCCCTCACTCCCTGATTACTGCTCATTCCAACGTATGTTCCCACCCATCCCCAGTCATGGGCCTGACACACCGCACACACACACACACACACACACACACACACACACGAAAACACACACACGGGGCGGGGGTGGGGGAGTCAACTCTGCAGCAGTTACCTGCAGAACTCTTGCCAACCACTCTCCCTGTCCTCTTTTAACCTTTGTGTCATATTGTCTTCTCCCCATGAAATAGGTGGGGACATCCCTCTGCTCTGCGAGGAACCTGAGATTCAAGAAAGTGATTTTCTCAAGGTCAAATTAAAACCAGAAATCAAGCACTCTCAGGAAAGTCGGCCCTGCCCGGGAATTCCTTGTTCCACGTCTGCCATACCAGGGTCTGTGTCTGGTTTTAGAGTGGCAGAGAGGTAGTTCTGAGAGGTTTAAATTCCTCGGGGTCTTCAGTTCATGTCACATGCAGTTACCTAAGCCATGGTGTTCAGGGTGGTTTAAGCCATGCACTCTGCCTGCTGGATCCGGCTCTGCCACCTAGTGATTGGGCAACTTTAGGCAAGTCACTTAGCTTCTCTGTGCCCCTGGTTTCTCCTGTGTAGAGTATGGGTCATAGCATGTCTTAATTCATAGAGATAGTAACAGGATGAAGTGAGTTACATGAAAGCCCATTACAGTGCCTGGCACATGGGGAGCTCTTCCAAAATGCCTTACTTACCATTGTTATCATTTATCATACTGTTATTATGAAGCACTTGGATCTAAAGATAGTGAATAAGGGCCATCAAGATGGCCCAGCAGGTAAAGGTTCTCATTGCCAAGCCCGATGACCTGAGTTCAATCCCCATCCAGCATTTATGAGGTGGAATGAGACACCCAATTTCCATGGGTTGTCTGGCTCATATGCCAGACATGCACACACAATTCATCACACACAAATACATGTAATAAAAAAATACAGAAGATGCTAAGACAGAGACGTAGACATCTGGAAGGATTCTATGGAGACTGTACATAACTAGAATTTAACAGTGTGGTAGATTCAGTAACAGATACATGTGACTGTGACTCGTCTAAGGGGTTGGCTGGGCTGGGGCTGGAGCCTAGCTCACCTGAGCCTGCTTCTGTTCCTCCCTGCTGTTTGGAATTGGCTTCTGCATTGAACATGTAGGCGTGATCTGAAGTCTTTCCACATGGCACCGAAAAGAGGTTCCCGAGGCCACGGCTGCTCCAGTTGAGGATGTTACTAATGTGGAGATAGCCAATAAACATTTGCCATATGAGTCAATGAATCAAATGTGTATTTAAAAAGCCTTCCAGCTTTCTCCTCAGCTCTTACCTCCTCCATGTGTAGGCATGAAGCGATAGCAGGGCTAGAGGTCTACAGGAGCCCTGGGAGACAGCTGCCCATCCATTCTTCATGCTCAAAATGATGGTTAATTGGGGCAGCACCATTGCTGCCTCATCCCTCACCACAGTAGCTTCTTGACCCCTCAAGGGAACTTTGAACTCAGTCTATCCTGTCACTTTGTTCTTTTTTTTTTTCTTTTTGTTTTTGTTTTTTCGAGATAGGGTTTCTCTGTAGCTTTGGAGCCTATCCTGGAACTAGCTCTTGTAGACCAGGCTGGTCTCGAACTCACAAAGATCCGCCTGCCTCTGCCTCCCGAGTGCTGGGATTAAAGGTGTGCGCCACCACCACCCGGCCACTTTGTTCTTTTTTAAATTTTTTTATTTATTTATATTTTATATATGAGTGCACTGCATGTGTACCTACACCCCAGAAGAGGGCGCCAGATCTCATTACAGATGGTTGTGGTACTGGGAATTGAACTCAGGACCTCTGAAAGAGCAGCCAGTGCTCTTAACCACTGAGTCATCTCTCCTGCCCCGTCACTTTCTTTTTAAGATTTTTTTAAGAGTTAATTATGTATGGGGTGTGCACATGTGTGTGTGGGTTCCCTTGGAAACCAAAGGCATCAGATCCCTTGGAGCTGGAGTTGTTGGAAGTTGTGAGCCACCCAGTGTGGATGCTGGGACCTGGACTCAGGTCATCTGCAAGAGCAGCCAGTGCTCTTAACGCCTGGGCAGTCTCTTTAACTCATCCCACCACTTTCACAATTGTATCATTTGCCTTTGCCCAGTGCTTAAGAGAAGATGGATCAGCCGTAGTTCCCACCCAGGAAGCTGTGATTCCAGCAGAAAAGAGCAAACCAGGACAAATGGCTAGTTTTCAATGCAAAAGGATCAGGACCCCAGAAAAGGAACAGACCAAAGACAACTAGACCCCAGGTAAGAGCTCTCCCAGATGGTGTGGTAGACTGTATAATGACACCGAGGGTATCTGCATTTCCTGCCTCCTTACAGGAAGGTTGCACCATGTGGCCAGTTCTGGCCAATGAAATATGAGCAGTATGAAATACACACACACAGGACCTGGACCCCACATTCACTAGCTCACTATATCTGTCCTGTTAACATGCCACAAGCGTTCTTTGACTCAAGAACATGAAATTCTGTGTCCCTTCCAACATCCTCCAGGACTCTAAGCATCATGTGACAAAACACACAATAAACAGGATGGAGAAGAGATTTGAAAGGGTCCCTGGGAGCAATATGGAGCATGTAGGGCACAGAGTGTAGTCAAAGAACATTGGCACATGGCACCCAAAGCAACAGTGGGTGCACAAGGATGAACGTGGTTGTTAAAATACTTAATAGATGATCTAGAGACAGTGAGTTCCCAGCCAGCATTTATTTTTGGAATAAATATGGAGGGTTGCTTTTTTTTCTTTAAGTGAGTTGTTTTAAGGAGAAATTACTGGCTAAACTAACAGGTAGCTTGGTGTAGGAAGTCCTTCTGTATATGTGTTGCTTTTACTGGTTAATGAATAAAGCTGTTTCAGCCAGTGGGTTAGCAGAGTAGAACTAGGTGGGAAAACTAAACTGAATGCTGGGAGAAAGAAGACAGAGTTGATAAGAAGCCTTGTAGCCACCCACAGGAGACAGAAGACAGATAACTCCACTGGAGCCCACCAAAACCTTGCCGGTAAGCCACAGCCATGTGGCGATACACAGATTACTCGAAATGGGTTAATTTAAGATATAAGAGTTAGCCAGAAATACGCTTAAGCTATTGGCCAAACAGTATTGCAATTAGTACAGATTTCTGTGTAATTATTTCGGGAGTATTGCAATCAGGAAACAAACAAGCAGCCTCTGACTACAGTGGCTTGTGAATACAATAATAAAGAAAGACCCTGCAGGCTAAAACATTAGAGAACTTCCCTAGCATGCTGAAAAGAATATAGGCTTTGGGTCCAGATAGTCCACAGTTTGGTTCCAGGTCCCCTGCTTGCCAGCAGTGTGACCTCATTCTCAAATTCACTGGGTTGTTTCCTTATGACCTTTAAAGGGTCCCCATGTTGACCTTGAAGGGCAATGTGAGGGTCAGGGCTCACTTTACCCCGTGTGATCTTGGTTGAGTTCCTCTTTGTTATTTGGTCCAGTCTGTAGATCTAGGGGACCAACCCACAGAGCCCAGTAGGATCAGCTTCCCGGGTTTCAGAAGCTCTGGGCCAGTACAGCAACTGATGCTCTGAGATGCACAGTCCATGAGGCAAGCAGGGGACACAGGACAGAGACAGCCCTGAGGGAGGCAGGGAATGAGACTGATCTTGAGCTGAAGGGAAGGAATGCATAATACCAGGCTGCCTCGCCCTGAGCCTCAGTTTCCTCTTTAGTAACAAGAATAATACCGCCTACCTTTTGCCCTGCTGCTGGATTAAGTGGGATAAAGCCGAGGAAGCACCTCCCACAGTGCCAGGTTCATATTAGGCACTGGCTAAATGGAGGCAATTACTTTACATTGTGCTGGATAATGAAGCCTTGGTGGGTGGCCTCGCTCCATAGAGGAACAGTCTTCCTCCCCTGTGACTCACCTCCAGGGCACTGCCCACAGACAAGGCTGTCCCGGGCTCCTGGGCAGGTTGGAACCACCCAGCTCCCTCGGGAAAGGCCTTCATTCAAAGGAAATCATCCCAAACTCCCTCTTCCCACATCAATGCCGCAAACAATTTCTCCCATATCAGAACTGGGTCTCAAGTCCAGATCCCCACTACCTAAGGAGCTGGACTGTGCCCAAGTCAGTCTCTTCCTCAAGAGTTGAGCGGCTACCTAACAAGAAGAGACAGAAGACCAGAGCTTAAGTCAGCCATGAGCCACATCCCAAACAATTTACCTCTAGACATTAGAGTCCTGAGACCAAGAAAGTGGTGGAATGACCATTTTAAAAAATCAATCAATCAATCAATATGCCATAAGCTGGATCAGGAGACAGAGGTAGGAGTTCAGTGCCACCAACCTGGGTACCATAACCAAAACCTATCTCCAAAATGAAATGGAGCAGTCCAGCTGGGCAGTGATGGTGCATGCCTTTAATCCCAGCACTCAGGAGACAGAGGCAGGTGGATCTCTGTGAGTTCGAGGTCAGCCTGGTCTACAACAGCTAGTTCCAGGACAGGCTTCATAGCTACAGAGAAACCCTGTCTCGAAAAAAAAAAAAAAGAAAGAAAAGAAAGAAGGAAGAAAAGAAAGGAAGGAAGGAAGAAAGGAAGGAAGAAAGAAAGAAAGAAAGAAAGAAAGAAAGAAAGAAAGAGAGAGAGAGAGAGAGAGAGAGAGAGAGAGAGAGAGAAGTGGAGGAATCAAGCAAACAAAAACCAGAGTGGCAGGCAAAACAATGCAGACACTGGTAAGGTCCTGGTTGTCCCTTACTGGGTCCGACATAATTCTAGGCTTGCTGAGCTGTCCAGAGACACTAGGAGGGACCAACACAATTAACTCTAGAGAGGACCACTCAGGTACCCAGAAGTCACTCACATCTCATTAAGAACTGGAGGCAGATGCGCTGCATCAACTCCAGGCCCCAACTGCCAAGTTCCATATTCTATCTTCCCAGCTCCCATCCATTGCTTGGAACATGGCTGCAACCAGATGCCCTCTAACCTAGCGTTCAAAGCCTGGCAGGGGAATAAGAGTCAGTGTGAAAAGAGAACAAAAGTCTGGGGGCTGGAGTGGAAGGTGCAGTAAGGGCAGGCTTGTATTGTCTATGGTAGAAATGGCTCTCCTCTGGGCTCCCACCTGCCCTGAGTGCTGACACATGTCGGCTTCACCTCAGAGTTAAATGAAGATTCTCCAGGTCCCTGTCCCTGACAGCTGTCCATATTTCCATAGAAGAAAAGCAGAGTCTTGTGGTTAAAAGGGAAACAAACAAAAACAACAAGAAGCTGCTTTTGCCCTATAATGTGCACACCACAAACTTCCCCTAAATGCACAACACTGATTCTAGTGTGTTTATGGGTTATATGAACCATCACTACAGAACAGCTTTAGAACATTCCCCATCATCCCTCGTCAATCCCCTCTTCCATTTCAGTCGATCCCAGCCCCCTGTCTGCTGTGTCTGTGCAATTACTCTCTCTGAACATTTCATGTAATCAGAACTGTACACTATATGGTGGCCTCCTGTGCCTGACTTTCTAGAATGCTTTTGTTGAGGATTATCCACATCTAAGCATGTATGAGTATTTCAACCCTTACTTCATTTGTTCTGTAGCCTCAGCATCCTGCCAACACAAGGCACATAGTAGGTATTCAGTAGGAATCCGAGGAACGAGAGGTTTGATGCCTTCCACAGTGAGAGCCTAAATTTCCTAGCCATGCTGGGTGGCTGAGGGCTGGGTGCTGATCCTCAGGCCTCCTGCCAATGACTCCGGTCTTGATTTGTTTATATACCCGTGACTGATGCACTGGCCCCCGTGTCTCAGAGGTGCACCTCAGCCTCGGATCCTCTTGTTCTGAATCTGCTCTGACCTCCTCTCCTGCTGACTAGAGCCACACTGACTCCTGGAATCAGCCCCCTTCGTCAATCCTGAATGGCCGAACTGCCTGGATGAGTAGAGGAATGACACTCAAGATCCAATGGCAAGGGGCTTTGGTGTCTCATGTCTATAATCCTGACGCCCTGAAGGCTGAGGCAGGGGGAAGTCCAGGAGTTCCAGGCCAGCCTGAGCTATAGCATGAGACCCTCTGTCAACAAGGAGATCACCTGGGAGGTCAGATATCCACCCTGGAAAGTAAGAATTCACATTTGCTGTCTGGCCTTTGGCAACTCTGAAAGAGAAAGGAGTTGACACATTTGATGTGGTCAGCCCTGTATAGGAACTCCCAAATCTTTCTCACTACCAACTGTGGAACTTCAGAAAATGGCCTGCTACCTACCAGTCACCAGCCCGATATGGACTAATCTACAAATTACATTTATGTATAGAGAGTTATATCGTATCTGTCTGTTTGTGTCTTTTTCACTTAGCATTTTTCCAAGGCTCGTCCATGTGGTAGCATGTGTCAAAGTTATATTCCTCTTTTGGCTGTGTAATACTCTCCTCATGTGTGTATCTTACATTATCTTTTATTTCTTTTTATTGTATGCATATAATAATTTGTCTGTGTACAAGTGTGTGCAGTTCCTATGAAAACCAGAAGAGGGTGTTGGATCCCTTGGGACTGGAGTTATTGATGGTTGTGAGCCACCATGTGGATGCTGGGAATTGAACCTGGGTTCTCTGCAAGAACAATCAATGCTCTTACCCACTGAGCCATCTCTCCAGCCCCAATCTTAGGTATTTTAAATAGTGGTACTATAGTGCTTAAGGGAAACAGCTCAGGTCAGGAAAGTGCTTTCCACATAAGCCTGAGGACCTGAGTTCAACCCCCAGCACTCACCTAAAACCCCCGGACACAGTGACACATGCATATACTCTCAATGCTGAGAAAGTGGAGATAGGGCCTCCCTGCGGCTTGCTGCCCAGTCAGACCAGCCTAATCATAGAGCCGCAGGTCCCAGTGAGAAACCTTGTCTCAGGAGACAAGGTGGATGTCACTTCTGAGGAAGAACGCTCAAAAGTTGCCTTCTGAACTCCACATGCACTGCACACCTGCAAACACACACACTAGGAATATAATGGCACAAGGAACCCTCTTTACTTCGTTTGGAAATGTGTTTTATATTCTTTGGTTCCTAGGAGAGGAATTATGAGCTAAGTGATAAAATATACATATTTGGCTTTTTTATTCTTTAAGGTTTTGAGACAGGGTTTCTTGTAGCCTAGACTAGCTTCAAACTCACTATGTAACCTAGGGTAATCATGTACCCCCACCTCTCATTCTCATTTCTGTCTCCCAAGTACTGGGATTGCAGGTGTGTCCCATCACAGCCATTTATATTTAGCTTTCTGAGAAACTACCAAATTGTCTTCACTTGCAGCTGTATTGTCCTGCAGCCACCACCAATGGATGGCATGTCTAATTTCTTCACATCGTCTCTGGATGCTTAGTGTTGTCCATTTGACAAAATCTAGAATC
>JAQHUG010000048.1:6764108-6779487 GCA_028555095.1 Dicrostonyx torquatus
ACCTGGTAAGCCACAGCCACATGGCGCTACACAGATTAATGAAGATGGGTTACATTAATATATAAGAGTTAGCCAATAAGAAGCTAGAGCTAATGGGCCAAGAGGTGATTTAATTAATACAGTTTCTGTGTGATTATTTTGGGTCTGAGCTGCCGGGAAACAAACAAGTGGTCTCCCTGCAGTGTGGTTGATATATTCTGTGTCACTCTGATGAAGAGAACAAATTTCCCTCTGCTAGCAGGTATCAATTGCACATAGCTTCTTAGGGATGAGACTTGGTGCTCACTGCCTCTTCTCATTGCTGGAGTCTTGTCTGATTTGAACTCTATAGGTCTTGTGCATGCTGCCGCAGTCTCTGGGAGTTCATATGTGCCCTGTTGTATCTAAAGACCATGTTTTCTTGGGATCATCCACCACCTCTGCTTCTTACATTCTTTCTACCTTCTCTTCTGTATAGATCCCTGAGCCTTGGAGAGAGACGTTTGATAAAGACATTATTTAGAGCAGAGTGCCCCAAAGTCTTTCAATCTCTGTAAATTGTTAGTTGTGGATCTCAGTGATAAGAAGTTTCTGCAATGAAGGATGAGCAACACACCAATCTATGGGTGTGGCACTATGTCAGCAGGAGTCATTTTAGTACTATGTTCATTTAGCAAGATAATAGTAATAAGCTCTCCCTTAGGGCTCATGGTCTCAGGTTATTGGCCACTTTAGCAGTATGGGTTACATCTCGTGGAGTGGGCCTTAAATCGATTTTACAGAGTGGTTAGTCATTCCTGTAACATTTGTGCCACCATCAGACCAGTATATCTTGCAGGCAAGTCACCTCTGTAGGTCACAGGTTCACAGCTGGGTGATAGTAATGTTGACTTTTCTCCTATAGAAACATATAGAATACCTTCCAGCACCATGAATGCTGGTCAGTAGGGCATACTTCCATTTTGGCACCAGCTTGGTTCCTTCACACTTGATGACATAAGGGAAGTGTATGTCAGCAATAGGGCCTTACCATCAGGTTGTAGAGGGGAACCAATACCATTGGTAGTAGCCTATTATGTGTGGGGAAAGAAAATCTAGGAGCTCCCTTTGACCAACAACTCCACAGGATGTAACCCATTGCTGGTACTAAGGTACTTGGTACCTTTATTAAATGGTAAATTTATTTAAGTTTCTTTCATAGCTGTGCATGTTTTAGAAAGCTTCTACAGCAGTAGGCTCCCATGTGATTTTTTTCAGAATGTCACTATGGAAATCATAGTGCAAAGATTTTTCAAAAGGCTGAAAATTAAGATCTGCAAGTTCCAGCCATACCACTCGTGGGCATTCACCTGAATACACATCTTACTACAGAGATACTCGCCATGCCAACCCATGTTCACTGCTGCTCAATTTATAATATCCAGAAATTGGGAGCAGCCAAGATGTCCATCAGCTCTGGTACATTTACACAACACAATATTATTCTGCTCTTAAGAAAAATAAAATTATGAAATTTGCAGATCAATGGATGGAGCTAAAAGTAATCACCATGTGTGAGGTAACCCAGACCCAGACAGAAAAGTCTGCACAATATTTCCTCTCTCTCTCTTTCATTTTTATTTTTCAAGATAAGGTTTCTCTGTGCAGCCCTGGCTGTTCTGGACCTTCCTCTGTAAACCAGGCTGGCCTAGAACTCAAGAGATCTGCCTGCTTCTGCCTCCCGTGTGCTGGGACTACAGGTGCATTTTTTTCTTTTATGTAGATGTCAGCTTTTAAACTTCATACATATTATTTCACTTAGAACAACCACAGAGGGTCAGTAGCTAGTGAGGGGGAAACTGGACAGGCGGATCAAATGGAAAGGGGGGTGTGAGGGCAGGTTAGAGGAGGAAGTATGGGGACAGAGAACTAACAGTAAAGACTCCAATATATTTCAAAGGATTGAAATCGTACAATTATAGTCTGTGACTCCCATAGAGCTAAATTAGATGCCAGTAACAAAAAGATTTATGAAACTAAAGGTATGTGAAGACAAAGCAATATATCCCTAGATAAACCAAGGGCCAAAGAACAAACCACAAGGAAAATTAAAAACATTTTGGAGATGAATAGAAATAAAAATTATGTACCAAAAATTATGTTTTATTTTAAACATTTTTAAATTATTATTTTTCTTTGTATGTATGGATTTTTTTAATTGACTTGTTTATTAATTATGTATACAGGGTCCTTCCTGCATGTATGCCTTCAAGTCAGAAGAGGGCACCAGATCTCATTACAGGTGGTTGTGAGTCACTATGTGGTTGCTGGGAATTGAACTCAGGACCTCTGGAAGAGCAGTCAGTGCTCTTAACCTCTGAGCCATCTCTCCAGCTCCATTAAATATTTTTTAATTTTTAAAAGTGTGTGTTTATGCACATGTGCCAGTGCATGTGCGCCAGAGGTGTCAGGTCCCCTGGAGCTGGAGATACGGGCAGTTGTGAGTTGCCTGACATGGGTCCTCTGCAAGAGCAGCATGCATTCTTAACCACTAAGTCATCTCCCCAGCTTGCAATATGTTGCATCGTTTTAAAAAAGAAAATTAGTGAGTTTCTCAAAGGTCTATGAAAATGGAAGGTACTCAAAACAACTAAAATAATCTTCAAAAAGAAGAAAGAAGTTTATTTCAAAAGTTAGTGATGATCAGTGGGTGAGAGGCTATTGCAGTCAGAATATAAAAGGCCCTTCACCAGCTCAGGTATTAGAGCATTTGTTCCTTGGCTTAGCACAACTTTGTGGTGCTGGGAACTGAACTAGAAGCCTCTGGAAGTGCTCTTAACCACTGAGCATCTCTCCAGCACCAAGAGGAAATATATTACATTATGCATTTCTCAAAGCACACGCATGTACACGCACATGCACACATGGGCACACACCACACACACACACACATGCATGCACACATGGACACACACACCACACACACCACACACACATAAACACTCACATCACACACACTCTCATACACACCACACACAGACACACAAGCACACACACACACAATAATGTATAACACAGAATAAATTCTTCTACATGCTGTAAGTTTTGATTAACAAATGTATTCACGTAGATTTATCAAGTATAGCAAATGGATTGCTCTGATGTTAGAGGTTTATAAGGAGCTGTGTGGCAGGGAAGG
Source organism: Dicrostonyx torquatus (assembly GCA_028555095.1). Taxonomy (NCBI): domain Eukaryota; kingdom Metazoa; phylum Chordata; class Mammalia; order Rodentia; family Cricetidae; genus Dicrostonyx; species Dicrostonyx torquatus. Next base: position 6,767,266 of record JAQHUG010000048.1, read on the forward strand.
AGTTAAATGAACCCTGAACTAACCTCTCCATTGATCTGGAAGCCTAAAATGGTTCTAAAATTGCAAGTCTCTGTTTCTTTTTAAAGAGTAACTACCTCAGCTAGACAGTAGTGGCGCTCGCTTTTAATCCCAGCACTTGGGAGGCAAGGTTAGAAACCAGCCTGCTCTGCAGAGTGAAATCCAGGACACACAAGACTACACAGAGAAACCCTGTCTTGGAAACCAAAAATAAAATTAAATCAATCAATCAATCAATGAATAAACATTTAGCTAGACTGACAAAGGAAAAGCAAAGAAATGACTCAAATTGGAGAGACTTACTACCAAACTCAAGTCAGGTGATGGTGGCACGTGCCTTTAATCCCAGCTCTCGGGAGGAAGAGGCAGGTAGATCTCTGAGTTTGAAGCCAGCCTGGTCTATAGAGTGAGTTCCAGGACAGCTAAGGCTACACAGAGATATCCTGTCTCAAAAAAACAAAAACAAAACAAAATTGTCAATGTAAACTGGACATGGTGACTGTGTCCAAACCCTCTACTGCTCAGAAAGCTGCATTGCACAGGCCTTCTTGCATCCCTTTATTCTGGCGGTGAATGATTTAAATGAAATCAAGACAATAACTCAGAAGCTGGAGCCATGGCTTAATGGTTAAGAGCTCCGGCTGCCCTTGCAGAGGACCAGGCTTTAATTCCCAGCACTCATATGGCACTTCACAGCCATCTGTAACACAACCATCTAGAACTCCAGTCCCAGGGGATCCAAGCCCTCCTATGGTCTCCAGGGGCACTGTACACACACACATAGTGCACAGGCATACATTCGGGCAAAGCACCCAACCTACACAAAATAATAAAACATAAAAAAAGACCAAACATGCCAAGTGTCAGTGGGGAGGCAGGGCAACTGGAACTCCTACATTCTGGGGAGGGGGGGGAATGAAAGCCTGCACAAGAACCTCATGGGTATTTAAAATGCAAACCAGCACACCAGAGCACTCGACATTCCAAGAGAAATAAAAGCATGTCTACACACAGATGTTGCACAAATGTTCACACCACTGTGTCTGTGGCAGCCAAAATTGGGAACAAGCCACCTGTGTTCACATGGAGGCTTATTCCTATGAGAGAATACCATTCAAGTCTGTGAAAATGAATGGACTTTGTCCCACAACATGGACGAATGTCAAAGCATCTGTACTAAATGAAAAGTGGTAAGACGTTAACACTATTTCATTCTCTACAGTTCTATAACAGGCAGACTCCTCTATGGCAACATGAGGTGGATCAATGACTGTTTACAGTCAGTAACAGGATGACTCGGTCACAGAAGGATTGCAGGAAACTTCTAGAAGTGACTGATGTCTTAACTACCTCGATTGAGATGGACTGCAAGATATATGTAGAGATATTTTGATAGTGTTGTATTAAGAACCATAAAAATGTCTGTGACCTCATAGATCTTGTTCAAAATAAATAAAAAGCTCCTTGTACATTTTCCTGGCAGCATCACCTGTATCAAAAACTACTGGAAATGATTTAATTGCCGTGCAAGTACTAATAGATCAACAGTGGACAGTTTCATCCACCGTTAGAAATAAAGAGGAAGCAAAGAGTCAGATGTGGTGGCACCTATCTCTGCCTTCAGCGGAGGCGGAAGAATCATGAGTTCAAGGCCAGCCTGGGCTACATAGTGAGTTTGAATGCCATAACAAAACCTAGCTTTAAAAAAGGGTAGAGGGTGCCAGGCGGTGGTGGTGCACGCCTTTATCCCAGCACTTGAGAGGCAGAGGCAGGCAGATTTCTGTGAGTTCGAAGCCAGCCTGATCTACAAAGCAAGTTCCAGAACAGCTGGAACTAATGAGTGAGCTCCAGGTACAGTGAGACCTTGTCTCAAAAGAGAAGAATGAGATTGATCTCTGGTCTACACACATACACACACACACACACACACACACACACACACACACACGAGCATACACACACACACAAATGAGATGCTTCATGTATTTATATTTACAAAATAATGCAATATTCTGTGTGCAGAAGCTTCAAAGTTATACCTACACTGTGGCAGCATCCGTGTGAACCCTGTGTTCTTTACATGTACAAGAACACAAAGAGGAAGAAAACACAGAAGAGAAAATGCCAGGGGATGAATGGCAGGTAACTGGCATGTGGGGACTGTTTTCCTCTTGGTTTGTCTCCTGTAACATTACAATGTTTTCATAACACTTTTAAAATGTCTCCTTGTTGGTTTTGGCTCTGTCTCCCATGTGGGAATTACTGCCATGTAGTTTTTGGGTCTGTCAGCTCCTAGCATCAGCACCTCCGTGTGGTCAGCCACAGCCCAATCAGCTTGCCTTTCAGCCACTGATAAAATGCTGACCAACCTGCATGGTGGTGAGGACGCTCCCTTTCATCTCTTGGAGTCAATCCATTTCTGCTCATGTTCAGGTTGTTCCAAAACCATGAATGACAGGTTCGAGAAACCAGGTCCCCACAGGAGGAGGACTAGAAGGTAGGTCAGCAGAGAATGTCTTAGAGGTGGAGCCACTTGGACCATTTTGGTCATTCACCAGGTAAAGCTGATGCGAATCACCTCTGACTGGCAAATGCTCCCCAGAGGCTACACAGACAGAAACAGGGATACAGTGGTCATCCGGGAGAGGGAAAGTGACAGATACTTGCAGGGGCTGTTGTCAGGTGCTGGTGTGAGTCCTTCCGTAGCTGATGTCAGGTCCCTGCTTCCAGTACAGTCCTAGGACACTAACCCCAGTGTGGCAGGTAACTGATAGCCTTTCCCCAAACCTGCCATCTCTATCTGCTCGCCACTTCCAAAGAGTTGTTCTCTTCTCTGTCACTTCTCCACACAAGTCTTGCATACGTTTGAGACTTTATTACTGTTACTCAACTGACCTGAAGCCAAGTTCTAGCGGACCATTTGTCCCACCCGCTGGAGGCAGTTAGCTTGGCCAGAGTTCAGGGAACGTAAGGAGCCACACAACACCCACCTAGGTTGAGCCCTCCTAAAGGGACCCCCAATACAATCTCTCACATTTTGTCACTCCTGGATTATGTCCACACTAGGAAGGCAGACTTAGTTTCCCTAACTAGCCCCCAGTGGAGACCTACCTTGCTGATTAATGGACATAAGAAGTGTGTGTGTGTGTGTGTGTGTGTGTGTGTGTGTGTGCATATTCTCTCTTCCTGAACTGAACTGGTGACCTGGGTACCCAGTGGCATGAAGTCATACTTCCCATTCTTAGCCTAGAAAAACAGGAGTTCAAATATTCTCTCTCCCACTTCAGGTAAGCCTTCTGAGTCTACCTGGAAGAGGTCAAACACCCTGGCCTGCCCCAGCTTATCTGAATTTGTTTTCTCGTGTATTTGATGGGATTGTGGTTGTGTGTTTGTGCTCTTCTGGAGCTCTTTGAGAATGCTGTCTTAAGAGTCTGGGAAAAGAAGGCTGGGGAATGTAGCTCAGTTGGCAGAGTGCTTGTCTAGCTTGCAGAAGCCCTGGGTTTGATCCCCAGCACCAAACCAGCCAGGTGTGGTGGTGCATGCCTGTGATCCCAGTCATCCTCAGAGAGTGACCTGAGACCAGTCGGGAACACTTGAGACTATCTCAAAAAGCACAATAAAAATAATTTTTTAAGAGGAATGAATGCCGGATGGTGGTGGCGCACGCCTTTAATCCCAGCACTCGGGAGGCAGAGGCAGACGGATCTCAGTGAGTTTAAGGCCAACCTGGTCTACAAGAGCTAGTTCCAGGACAGGTTCCAAGCAATAGAGAAACCCTTTCTGGAGTGGGGGGACGGACAAGAGGAATAAATGCTTGGGGAAGAAATAAAGATGGAAAAGGGCTATGTGGGAAGAGCACTGAATGGCAGGCCCAGCAAAGTGCACTTGACCTTGCCTGTAGTTGACTGGCCAAGTCATCTGGGTCATCTGGGTCATACACAGACAGAGGACGCCCTCTGGAGCCTTGGATACATGGAAAACCTGGTACCTTAGAGCCTGAGTCCCTCCCCTCCTCACACTCCTGGGTAGATGTGGATAGACATCTATGTGCCCTGGTCTTGCCCCTCCAGGAGGGGATGGGGAGGATGATATGGGCTGTGGGAAACTACTGACTTTCCTCTCCCTGTCCCAAGAATCAGAAGTGGCTCTGGAAGGACCCTAACAGGCATAATAATTGAAGGTGATATCAGGCAGACATTCAGAACTCTAGACCAAAAGAAAAAAAAATCCCTCTCAAAAGACAGGTGCAGGTGCAGAGGATGAGGGCACAGACACCACCACCATCACTACCACCACCACCACCCAGGCACCCTGGCTCAAATGTCTTCTAGCCCTGGATGCCACTGCCTGCCTCTTTGCAGACTGGGAACAGAGCTGCAGAGTGAACCTCCCTGGTCACTGGATCAGCTGGAGGTGTCCAGGATCCAAGGAAAAGATGCAGGGTGTCGCAGCATCTTCTTGTGCCGCTGACTAGAGCTAGTATCTAGTCTGGACCACTCTCTGCTGAAGAGGAAGGGATAATGTCTGGTCTATTCAAGACTACCTAGTATTTCCTCAGCAAAAGAGACAAGCAGCAAACATTCCAGCCTGGGCCACTGTGGACGAAGTTGAGACCCCCACACACACATTGAAGAAGTACCAAGTAATTAAGTAAAATGTTTTTTGTAGCCTAACTGGGAATTCAAGCCTCCTTGTGCTGGGGGCGGTGGGGTGGGGGCGGCAGACAGTGCAGAGACCTTGACTCTTAGGCTCCCAGAGTAACGTGGGGACCCCCAGAGCTAGCTTAGCTCATTCACTTAAATACTGTAAACAGAATTACACTCTAAAGAGGGTGGGGTACGGGAACCCGGGGTCCAGGGAGCGGACCTTGCCACCAGCTTAAGGAAGCGCTTCTCTACGGGTGCCGCGTAATTAAGTAATTAAGTTTATTTCCTCCGAAATAAAGACGAGCAATCATGCCTGCAAATTCTGGGCTTCAGGGAGGCTCCGAGCCTCACACAGAGCTCCGCCCCAGTCCTAGGAACCAAGAGGCCGATCGTGTACCTAGGATCCTGGAATCGAATCAGCATGAGCGGATCAGGGAAGATGAAAAGGCGCTGTCCACCCCACCCTGTCCCTCCCCAGCCCGCGGCGCGTGATGGAGCCTTTGATGTCCTGGGTGAAAACACTCGGAGCCAAAAGCGTGGGGTACCACCCTAGGGCGGCCGGCAGTGAGACGTGAGCCCGCGCTCGGCGCTCTGGGCCGACTGCCCCTTTGCAGCACTACGGAGCTGGAGCTCCGGGCGGTTCCAGCCAGCTCCTGCTCTCAGCATCCGCTTGTAGAGTCCAGTGTCCAGGAAAGCCCTTGGCCCTGTGACTGCTGTTGGGGGAGGGCTCATGGCACCACCATAGAAAGGCTCTTCCTTAAGCTGGTGGCCCGCCCTGCTCCCTGGACCCTGGTTCCTGAAGCCCACTCTCCCGGAGTGATAATTCTGTTCACAGTGGTTAAATGATGAGCTGCAAGAAAGCGTTTTCTAAGCCAGCTCCGGGGGTCCCTGGGAGCCTGATTCAAGGTCTCTGCACACTGGGGTCTCACACACACACACACACACACACACACACACACACACACACACACACACACACTCCGCGGAGACTCGAAATCCAAGCTAGGCCACAAAAAAAACATTTGACTTAATTACTTAGTACTTCTTCGGTGGGGGCAGCTCACCTCGGCCCACAGTGGCACAGGCTGGAATGTTGGTGGCATGTCTTTTCTCTGCACCCACGTCTCAACCTGAAAACAACATAAAAGACGAAGAAAACGACTGAGGGATGGCTATGAGCACCCACCCTATCTTCTCATTTCTGAGGAGAAGGGACGTGATTCTCCTCTCACCCAAGGGGAAATTGAGGTCTCATTTGGCCCCAGACTGACTCCCAAACCCTGGGTGCGGGACTGTCACAACCACACTGGGCAGTTTTTGTTTTGTTTGTTTTATGGCAGCGCAGTGCTCTGCATGCTCTCTGGAGCCATAGGACCCAGTAAGCCTGACAGACTCCCCGAAAATAACTCTGATAATGGTGGCTGTGCTGCTCTGAGGTGGGCAAGCATCTTCAGTTGCTGCTGAATAAATGAGAGGGGTTAGAAGAAGCAACCAGGAAGGAGACACTGAGAACTCTGGAGAAGACCAAGAGGCCACCACCCCCTCCAGGTAAGAACCAGAGGCCTGTACCGCTCTATCCAAGGTCTTGGTCTCCTTCCCAAGACCTGGGCCCAGTCTTCCTCCAGTTCTAACCCCCAAGAACTCCTTAGACAGAGACACCTGGGTCAAGAAATGTAGAAGAATTTTCCATGGCCTTGGATTTCATTTAAGTCTTTCCTGGGAGCTTCAAACCTGAGAAAGTGTTGCAGAAGACTTCGTCTGTGCACCCCAGTACACACACACACACACACACACACACACACACACACACACACAGGCACGCCATTAATGGAGAAAGTTTCCCCCCAATAGATGCTGCGAACACTTGTGGTTGGCTACTGAAAAGAAACAAACTGGCCCGTGCTCAGCTACCAACCCCACCTCTGCTGGACTGGGAGAATGATTTTCAAGCCACTGGAGCCATCACCCCTAGCATTCAATAGAATACCAGTTGAGTCTGTGCCCCACCTCAAGAAGAGGGGACTTGACCATTATCAACCCACCCCTACTCAAAAAAAAAAAAAAAAAAGCTGAGAAGGAAGCAAAGGGGAAAGCTAGGAGCCAGGAGAAATTTTTCCATATTGCTTTAATCCAAATGGGAAAACTCATGATCTTTGTATTAATCAAATAATTTGTCAGAATTTTGCAGGATGGATAGAATCTTCAACATACAGGATGTAGAAGTACATTATCTAAATAAGTTTTATGTGACAGGATCTCAGGAATCTTTTGTTTATCAAATATGGCAATTGTGATCTTGAGAATTCGAATCCCAGAAGGCCAAACCAGCACCCCGAGCAGAGGTGCAGGAAAGTGGAGAGAAATCAGAATTCCAGAAGAATGAGGCATGCAGACCAGAAGCCACTGAGACCTGGAGGCTTCTAGCCATAGGCACAGGAGCTCAAGGGGGTCCTCAGAGCTCCTGATGGTCGTTGGGCCATCATTAAAGCATACTGTAATGAACAGAATGAGGTTCTGTTCTTTTAGTCCAGTGCAAAACAGTCGGTCTGCTACTCACATTTTGGAAGTAAGGAAGATAATAATTGTGGGTTTATTAAGGCCCAAATCTTCCAATAAGACATCCCTGCGTGGGAATTCAAGTTAAATATGATTCGCTTCCCTTTGGAGCATAGGAAAGGAAAACCAAACGAACCAGAGAAGCAGCAGCTTCCAAAGTGGAGCGAGCCCCAGGCGCAACACCTTAGTCCTAGTATCTTTATATAATGCCCTTTTATTTTTTACACTCATTAATTGTGTGTGTGTGTGTGTTCCACTAGCCCTGACTCAGGCACACGCACACACACACACCCTTTTGTAGATGACTACACCTAGAGGTCTTTCTTGGGTCCTCAGACTTTGGGGAAAGTCCCATGATCTGCTGAGCCACCTTGCATGCCCCTTAACAGCCTTTTAGATGTTTGCCAGATACTTATAGCCACAAGAAAGTATAGAATCACACTGACATAGTAACTCAGAATTTAAAATCTGAACATACGGGTCTTGGAATCTTGGAAATATGGAGAACCATTATTTTAAAGTTTGCTTTGAGAAAAAGAAGCAGGATTTTCTCGGTCTCCTTAGAAGAAGGAAACTGCAGGGAGGGAGGGAGGGAGGGAGGGCGACATTCACTGGAACACTCCTGATGGGGGGTGGGAGGAGGTGTCTTCAAGCAAGCCCAGGTCAACTGAGGGAGAGGGTCTGGGTTCTCTGCCTCTGTTTTCCAAAGGCAATAAAACTAGAAGGCCCCGCCACCCACGTTAGACCTCAACCCTCCGCGGTGTTTCTTCTTCCCAACCGGGCACCTTCCACACGGCTCTGCACCCACAGTTCCCACACCTAGGAGTAGTACTTCCTGGCTGAGGCCTCTGGCTTCAAGATCAGAATCTTAAGACTCAAGCCTTAGATTCCTGAGATGAGAACGAAACAGGTCCCAAAAATGACCAGAAAGCGAACCAGCCAGTGGGGCTGCACCACCGGAGTCTCGCTCTAGCACCGAATCCTGCCACAGGATGACAGAAACCGTACACTTTAGGACGGCAGAGTTGTGAACAGAATGCAGCAGCCTCCACAGAAGCCTCTAGAGCCAGCTGGCACACTCTGGCCCCGGAGTACAGGAGGGAAGGAGAGCTGACCGCTAGAGTGCAGGAGCCAATTCGTCTCTGCCCGGGCAACACTCCCCAGCGTATAGAGAAGGGTCCCAAGCCACCTAAAGATGGGCGAGGGGCTGAGGAGACTTTCCTAAATACCTCTAGAGATCAAAACCTCCGGACAGTCTAGGAACTCCCGGATTACCTGTGACACATACTAAAACAGGCGCAGGCTGCAGGTTCCTAAGGGCAGTGAAGTTGGCTGGGAACCTGGAAATCCTTTTCTGAAAAAGAACCGGACCGGAGAATGGGCCGGGCAGCCTAGACCTGGGTTAGGAAAACACCCCAAGAACTTCCTATTCTCCTCCCCACAATAATTAAACGCGCCCCACCCTCGTCCAGTTCTTACCCTCTCTGGACAAGAAAATGCAGTGAAGCTTCTTTCCCCCGGAGACTCCGAGCTTTCCGCAGACACAGACAGAAATCTTGGAGTGCTGAGACGGGCACGGAGATCTCCTGGACTCCTAGGGCCTCAGTCTCCCGCTTGGAGCGCAGAAAGGGACGGCGCCAGGATCTCCAGGAGCCCTCCCCGCTCTGACGTTTGTGGGGCTCCCGCTGAGCGGCCGCCGCTACCTGGGGAGGTGTGCCAGCCGACTGGGGGGGGCAGTCGGGGGCGGGCAGGGAACCGGCTACGCCCCGTGCTTGCTGGCGCCTTTAAGGAGAAGAAGCGGACGGAGGGAGGAGCTGGCCCAGGTGTGTGCAGGAGAGCGAGTGCCTCGCCGGCCGTGCTCCGAGCTGGAGTCCCGGGCTGCTGAGCCTAGCGAGTCGCCCGCCATCCGGCCCGGCCCGCCGCGGGTCTCGCCACTAGGCCCTTGGCTTGCGTTGTATCTCTGTCGCAGGGGCGCGGCATGGGCGGCCCCGCCCGGGGTCTACGGCGCCCCCATTGACTGCCCTCGCCCGGGACTCCAGCCCGCAGCTTCCTGTACTCTCACAGCCTCGACGGTCGTCCTGGGACCCGAAGGTTCTTCCAAACAGCTGCCGCCACCTCGTCCTCGGAGCTGCATCCGGACCCCCTGATTGCCTGGCACCAGAACACCACAGACCCTCCGGCCGATGCACCAGACGAGCCGTCGGTGAGCGCGGCGCTCCCGGTCCCGAGGTCCTCACGCTCGCAGCGCTTTCGCTGCCAGCCGCGTGAGCCCGGCGTCCGCACCCGGGATTCGGGGGTCCCGGGCCGTCGCGGCCTTCAGCAGCGGCGGACGACGGGGGGTACGGGGGACCGCAGCGCCATGACGGCCGAAAGCGCGCCGCCGCCCCCGCCGCAGCCTGAGGCGCTGGCGGCCGTGAAAGAGGAGCGCGGCGAGGCGGCGGCGAGCGCGGGGGTCCCGGCGGAGGCAGCGGGCCGTGGCGCGGGGGGACGGCGACGCAAGCGCCCCCTGCAGCGGGGGAAGCCGCCCTACAGCTACATCGCGCTCATCGCCATGGCTATCGCGCACGCTCCAGAGCGCCGCCTGACTCTGGGCGGCATCTACAAGTTCATCACCGAGCGCTTCCCGTTCTACCGCGACAACCCCAAGAAGTGGCAGAACAGCATCCGCCACAACCTCACGCTCAACGACTGCTTCCTCAAGATCCCGCGCGAGGCGGGCCGCCCGGGCAAGGGCAACTACTGGGCGCTCGACCCCAACGCCGAGGACATGTTCGAGAGCGGCAGCTTCCTGCGCCGCCGCAAGCGCTTCAAGCGCTCGGACCTGTCCACCTACCCCGCCTACATGCACGATGCCGCTGCCGCTGCCGCCGCCGCCGCCGCCGCCATCTTCCCGGGCGCCGTGCCCACGGCGAGGCCGGCCTACCCGGGCGCCGTCTACGCGGGCTACGCGCCTCCGCTCGCTGCGCCCCCGCCGGTCTACTACCCAGCCGCGTCGCCGGGGCCCTGCCGCGTCTTCGGCCTGGTTCCCGAGCGGCCGCTCAGCCCGGATCTGGGCCCCGCGACGTCTGCAGCCGCCGGCGGCTCATGTGCCTTCGCGGCGGCGGCGGGCGCGGCCGGCACCGGGAGCTTCCAGCCGTCGGTCTGCGCGGGCGCGCGACCCGTCAACCCTGCCGCCTACGCCGCTGCCTACGCGGGCCCCGATGGCGCGTACCCGCAGGGAGCGAGCAGCGCGCTCTTCGCCGCCGCCGCAGCGGGTCGCCTAGCGGGACCCGCCTCGCCCTCCGCGGGAGGCGGCGGCGGCGTGGAAGCCGCGGTGGACTTCTATGGGCGCACGTCGCCGGGCCAGTTCGGAGCGGCGCTGGGGCCTTGCTACAATCCCAGCGGGCAGCTCGGAGCGGGCGGTGGCGGTGCCTATCACGCCCGCCATGCCACCGCCTATACGGGCGCGGTGGATCGGTTCGTGTCTGCCATGTGAGCCGGAGGTAGGCACGAAACCTCACAGACTCCAAGACGGTCCGAAAGATATTAACCCCGGAACCGGCGGAGAGGACTAAAAAGTGTATCGAGTTGAGACCCACGTGCAAGGCCCCTGAGGACCGTAGGGGCCCGGTGTCTTGCACACGATTCACTGACCCGATTTGCTTTGGACGTGGGCGGACGTGGGAAGGTTACAGCCGCGTTTGGACTGGCAAGAGACCCTCACTGATGCGAAGCTCCAAAGTGCTTGCCATTCTGCATTTTTACTTGGGAGGGTATAAAGGGTGGAAAGCAGCCTAGTTGTAGGATCCGAACTGTAGTGGAGTCGGGTGGCTTCAACGTGTGCTGTGCTGCGCCAAACTCGGGCTCCCTACACGCTCGGGCTCTTGTATTTTTGACTACCTTACTATAATAAAAGGCTCGGACAGTGCCTTTCTTTTTAAAGAGAGAACAAAATTGCAAAAGAAGTTTTTTTTGGTTTTTTAACTAAAATGGTTCTGTTCAACTGGACTGGTTTTACCTGCTTCCGAGAACCAGAAACCTGGGTCGCAATCATAACTGAGACACAGTTCCCCAGTATGGTCCAGCCCCATCCCCTGGATTTTCCGTTTGTCTTCTACACAGGAGAGCTGTGTGGTTTTACCCTGTTTTTAATTTTCCGTGGCAGGGGTTTCACTGTAGCTTTGGAACCTGTCTTTGGAACAGCGCTTTAGACCAGGCTGGCCTAGAACTCACAGAGATACACCTGCTTCCCCGAGTGCTAGGATTAAAGGCATGCGCCACCACCGCCCCCAGCTACCCTCTCATTTTTAATCACCTCCCATTATCCATTGTTCCATAACTGGCAGCATTTATGAGCCACCCAGGGCTGTCCAGTAGCTGTCAAGGAATTGGGAACAGATCGCTGGCAAGCATTTAACCCAAAGACCCCGGACTAGCTCCAAGAAGAGATTATGTCCTAATTATTGAATCTTCTGAGTAAAATGTATTGCTCGTTCTTCAGCCAAAACTCTGGTTTTCTGATAAGGAGGATGTAAGAGGGATGGCTTACAGTAATTGGGGCTGGCGATTCTGTTTCCCTTGCCCTCTGCCGCGCCTGCCTCAGTACCCTCCTCCAACAAAAAGGAAAGAAAAAGTGATAAATTGGATGATTAACAAAACCATCTTTTTAAAATAAGGTTTTTTTTTTAAAAAAAAAAACTTCATTGTGTATCTTCTTTATTTGAGGCAGCAGGTTCATGGAAATCAGAACTTCACGTCGGGGAAAATCCAACCTGTCTCCATCTTTCTCTTGGGAAGATTTGGTTTTAGAGCGAAAACATCTTTGAGAAAGGGCTCCACTCCCTTCCTTCAGACAGCCTAATTTTTTAGATGGACTGACTGATTTAATAAAAAAAAAAATCTGTGAGAAAGTGAACACCAGCAAGAGAAACTCTTTCTGTGTAGTTAGATTGATAAGGAAGGAAGTGGCTGTGAAAAATGCATGAAAGTATTGGGGGGATGTGTGTGTGTGTGTGTGTGTGTG
>JAQHUG010000048.1:6806051-6818516 GCA_028555095.1 Dicrostonyx torquatus
CCAGACACAGAAAGACAGCTGTCACATGTACTCACTCATAGGTGGTTTTTAAACATAAAACAAAGAAAGCCAGCCTACAAACCATAATCACAGAGAACTTAGACAACAATACGGATACTAAGAGAGAGTTACATAGACCTAATATACCTAATATAAAAGTATAAAAAGACAAGATCTCCTGAGTAAATTGGGAGCATAGGGACATTGGGAGAGGGTTGAAGTGAGGAGGGGAGAGGCAGGGAGGGGATCAGAGAAAAATGTAGAGCTTAATAAATATCAATAAAGGGAAAAAGAAAAAAAGAAAAAAAAGATGAAGAGGTTGATGATGATGACGACGATGACAGGCAGACAGGCAGAAAGAACTGATGAGGGGCTGGAGAGATGGCTCAGCAGTTCAGAGCACTGGCTGCAGGCAAACACCCATACGCATCAGATAAAAATAGGTAAATCTTTTAAAAGAAGGTTCATATGATGCTAGCTGTCAGCCAAAACATAGCAGTAACCCTCAAAGGGAATACGAGACGATTTATTCTCCACCAAACACGAGTGACGAGGGCCCAGGCACTGAACAAATACCCTCATGGTGACAGCAGGTGGGCAGGTCAGAGCAAAGAGGAGTCACTCTGTGACAGGTTCAGATGACAGTCTCGGGTTTTGGGTCAGGGATGGTAGTGTCTCCTGAGTTAATACACCTCCAAGGCTTTACATTAGGTCAGACTCAAGGTGGCTGTTATGTGGCCACTAGTGGGACTAAGAGAGCCAAAGATATCTGAATCTGTAACATTCCAACTCTACAGTCACGGAGTTCCAGTCACTCAGTAGAGGAATCTTCACTGTGTGAGGCTGTGTCTCTCGGAAAATCAGTTTACATGGTGATGGAGGTGAGTGTTGTGTCTATTCCTCCTCTTGTGTGGATGACATATTGCCTCAAAAATATTTGTGGGCCTAGGGGGAGAGCTCAGTCAGTGGGATGTGCTTGTCACAGTGTGAGAATCTGGACTCAACCCCTCAACCCCATGTTTTTAGAGAGCCCAGTATAGTGACAAATACTTGTAATCCTAGCATGGGAGAGATGGAGACAGGTGGGTTCTGGGAATTCCCTCACTGGCCAGCCGGCCTAAACTGGTAGATAAGTTCCAGGCCCATGAGAGACCCTATCTCAAAAATAAAGTGGGTGGCACCTGAGGAATAACATTCAAGGTTGACCTCTGACCTACACACACACACACACACACACACACACACACACACTTTACTAAGAACATTTGGCTCAGAGAGGTCTGACTAGAACAGGAGCCTAACCAGCCTCCTGAGTTCAGGAAGGGACTCTGACCACTGGGTTCCATGCTTCCCTTAAATTCCATCCTCTTGAACTTCCAGAGTTTTTCAATGATGGAGGCGTAGCTAGTTGAACCAGGGGTTCCAGAACAAGGCCACTGTGTACATGACCATCTGTGTGATTGGTGCTCCTAAGTGGACAACATGGTCACACAACATTATATCCAAACCTGAACCTTAAGTGAAATTTCTGAAGGAGAAAAAAAGAAGGAAAGAAAGAAAGAAAAGAAAAGAAAGTTACTGCAGGTTCAAGATTGCTATCCCCTGACCCAATATATAAATATTATATATATATATGTATTATATATATTAGATGAAGGGGCTAGAGAGACAGCTCAGTAGTTACAAGCCCTTCCTGTTCTTCCAGATGAGCAGAGTTCCCTTTTAGCACCCATGTCAGGAAGCCATTTGTAACTCCAACTCCAGCTCCAAGGGAGCTCACGCCTTCTTCTGGCCTCCAAGGACACCCACACTCATGTGCACTTACACACACACACACACACACGTGCACAAGCATGCAGGAATAGAAATAAAAATAAATCTCTTTCAAAAATTGTAAAGTTTTGGCCAGGCATGTTGATTCATGCCTGTAATCCCAGTATTTGGAATGCTGAGGCAGGAGGATTGCCACACGTTTCAGCCCATACTGGGTTACAGAGTGAGATACTATTTAAAACAAAAACAAAAAAACAGAAGGACAGTTTGGAATCAAAACCATCCTCTGATACAACACCCAGCTCATACCCATCTCCTTCCTCTTGTCCTGGGCTGGATTTTACCCTTCACATTACCAAGTATTGCCAGAGTTGTTGCCCAGAATCCTGGGTTGGTTCCTGCCCACAGCTGGCAGTCACCACTGTTCTCCTCTGGCTTCAGCATGTCTGCAATGTTTCTCTCTCCCCATGCGGCCCATGGAGCAATCTGACCCGTAGCTTACTTACACCCACTCAATCCAGGGCTTTTGCAGAATTCCCTCGGATAGGTTCTTTCCCATACAATGACAGCACTGCTCGGTGCTCATTATCTCCTGAAATCTGAAGTCTGCAGAGGATCACATCATTATCCTACGGTTCTTAGGGAACCATGAAACCAGAACTTTCAACCTCCGCACTATTGGTGTTTGGAGCCAGGTAACACTTTGGTGAAGGAGTCTATGCATTATAGGACGTGTGGCAGTCTCTCTGGTGCTGTCCTCAAGATGGCAATCCCCACCTCCTCCAGAGGGATGTGGCAAAGGTCTCCAAACACTGTCAAATTCCAAAGCCACCACTTATGGACACCCCTGTATTAAGCCTCTGAAGGTGGGGCAGGGTCCAATCACTTTGTGTTCCTTTGGTTCTGAAACTTGTCTGGTAATATGATTCTTTTTCCATCTTCATCGTCCGTTTTGTGGTGGCACACCTGTGTGTCCCTAGAAATGGGGAGACTGAGGCAGGAGAGCAAGGCCAGCCTGGGTTACATAGTAAGGTCCTGTCTCTCAAAAACGGATGGCAAGAAGCTTTCATCCTTCAAGTTGCTTTCTGAAGACCACCTTGCTTGCTTCCTTGCCTGCCTGCCTGCCGGCCCGCTCACGTAGTTTATTTCCTTATGTTTTGCCGTGGTCGCATGTTGCCAATACCAGCACTGCTTTGGTGCTTTACACTGACGCCTTAGCTCTTAATTGTAACTGAATTTCCCTTTCAAATTCTCAGAGTCAGCCCCACAGAAACAAACTGACTTCCGCTTATCCAGGCACCCAGGGCATCTCTAAATGCTATAAGAGAATTTCACATTTTTGACTTAATGGGATTTGTGGCCTACTCATGGACCACCCATGCAAATGGATGCCTGTGTCCCTTTGGTCTGTGTGGTGATTTGGGTTTAGCTCCCTGCCATCCTAGAAATCCAGGCAGCAAAGAGAAATGACCTCCACAAAAGGCAGTGGGTACTGGGGTCCAGGCCCAGACATGACACACCCATATCACTCTCAACCTCATTCCGGTGAAAATTACCTCCCAGACTCCCAGGGGCAGGCAACAGGCCCAGGAAGCAGAGTCCAGACTGAGCATCACCTCCCAGGGATGACTGAACACAAAGGATCCCAATGAACACATCACGGTGGTGGACAGCTGACTGGCCCTGTATCAGGTCACTTGGAAGCCCTACTGATTCACATCACAGATATCTCTCTCTCTCTCTCTCTCTCTCTCTCTCTCTCTTTCCAAGACTGGGTTTCTTTGTGCAGCCCTGGGTGTCCTGGATCTCCCTCTGTAGACCAGGCTGGCCTAGAACTCACAGAGATCTGCCTGCCTCTGCCTCCCGAATGCTGGGATTAAAGGTATGCACCACCACTGCCCAGTTTCAGACATCTCTTTTCATCCCCCAAATATTTCTTTGACAGGCTCTCTCATCCAGTCACACTACCCAAATAAATTGACAGCAGAAAAAAAAAAGTCTATTTTCTAAATCAGAGAGGCCACCTAGGAAAACTCTTGCTTATTATATAGTCTCATACTGCAGCCTTCCCAACATGGCAAAACCCAGGGAGGAGAAGGGCCAGCTGGGGCTTCAGTCAGGTGTGATCAGCACAGGACCTCCTAGCCGCCTGTTCCAGGCTTGCTGCCCTGCATCTGTCCACCCACCTTCCCGGAAGCAGCTCGGGAATTAGTTCTGATGCCACGCCCCGAGCTGGAGTTCTTGACACCTCTTTTTGGATCCAGGCCCTTTCAAAAGGAGCCATCAACACTCCCAGAGGGTGGGTCTTAATCCACAGAGGATCATTAACTTCACCCAAGTGATGGGATGTCTGTCAGCACCTCCCATTCTTCCACCAATTATCTATCTGCTAATTATCTGGGATTAAGAACTGACACGGAGCGACATGGTCATTAACCACATATTTGCACGGCTTATTCATGTTAGGAGGGCAGCTCGGTCTCACCGAGTCTAATTGGACACGCCCACAATGCTGCAAAACACAGTTCCATCTACCAGGCTGTCAGCAGCCCAAGAAGGGCCGGGATGCTGTGTTGACTTCTAAAGGGGCTTTTTTTTTTTTTTTTTTTTGAGACACTGCAGGCCTTGGCTTTCTGGCAGGACGGATGACAGCTTAACTGTGAACGCACATGCGATCATTTGTCAAACACTCATTAGCTGAGGCACCATACCAGGCACAGATTTGGCCCCAGGGGGTTTTACAAAGGTGAATGAGACACCATTTGTACCACCCCTCGGGTTTCCCTTTAAGGGAATAACAGGCAAGCAGAGACCGGAGCTGGGAGGCAGGGAGGAGCTCTGTGTGGAGAAGGTGGAAACCTCAGCCAGAACCACATAAAGAGGTGCTCCAAGCTGAAGACACAGAGAAAGACCTCCAGGACACAGACCAGGAATGGTCTAGCTGACAGGCAGAGAAGGCATGGATGGAAAGGAGACCTGGCAGAGTGTGAGCATCCTGGAGAGCTTAGTCCATTCCCAGCTCTTGCAGGGGTCTTCACTGGGCATGGGCTTTGAGAGGAGGGGGGAGGCTTTCTGTCAATGTGTACGTGGGGGAAGGCAGGTCTAGTGAGTTTCCGTGGAAGCATGAATGATATACGGCCAAACTTCTCGGAACTGACCACACCTACGGAAACAGCACCGGACAAGGAGACCATCAGCGCCAGGCACATCGGGCATCCCAACACTTAGGAGGCAGAGATAGGAGGATCTGGAGACAAAGGCCATCTGGGCTAGTGAGACCCTGGGAAAGGGAAGGAGGAGATGGGGGTGGGAGGAGTAAAAAATAGATGTTGGTACTGGAGATGGTTCAGTGGTTAGAAGCTCTTCCAGGGGCCTGGATTCAGTTCCCTGCACCCACACTGTTGCTCACAAGCATCTGCAACTCAAATTCCAGGGGATCCAACACATGGCACACAGACAGATATGCAGACAAAACAGTCATACACATAAAATAAATAATCTTGGGTTTTTGTTTTGTTTTGCTTTGTTTTTCCAAGACAGGGTTTCTCTGTGTAACAGCCCTGGCTGTCCTGGGAGTCACTCTATAGACCAGGTTGACCTCAAATTCAGAGATCTGCCTGCCTCTACCTCCCAAATGGCAGAGGACCTGAGTTTGGTTCCCAGCACCCATTTCAGGCAGCTCACAGTTACCTGCAACTCCAACTTCAGGGGATCTAGCGCCCTCTTCTGGAAACAGAGGGCACTTGCACTCCTGGGCACAAAGTCACCCACACATATTCATATATGCATAATTTAAAAATCATAAAAATAATTTTTAAAAGATACAAGTTGTTGCTAAAACTCCTGCAATCCCTGGTGGCCCCTCTCAAGAACTCCGTACACACAGACAAAACACCATCCTGGCTACACCAGAGACTTTCCTGCCCTACCCACGTAGGTGACTTATTTTACTACACACAAGCCGGGTTTCTTCTTGCTGCTCTGTAATGTCCCATCCCTGGACAGCGCTTTTCCACAGTGCCCTGTGATGCTCTAGAGCAGTGTTTCTCAACCTTCCCAATGCACTGCAACTCTTTAATACAGCTCCTCATGCTGTGCTGACTCCCAACCATAAAATCATTTTCGTTACTACTGTTATGAATCATAATGTAAATATCTGTGCTTTCCAATGATCTTAGGTGAAAGGGTTGTTTGACACCCCCAGAGGGTCGTGACCCACAAGTTGAGGCCACTCGGTATTTGCTGGGTTCAAATCTTGCAGTAGTCTCGTTGAGCCATGGGTTTTGTATTTCCCTCCTTAACAGATGCAACTAGCTTTCCAGAGTTGTTTCCCCTCCACACACCCACCAGGACCTGCACCAGGGCTTGGTTGGGCTGTGTCCTTGCCCACACTTGGTAGTGTCTGTCTTTTTATGCTTGGCACTTGTTCATAAGGGAATGACCACCTGGTGGAGGCCATATCCCACATCCTTCTGGCAGCGGGAGGAATAGTGTTTGGAGGAGTAGGAAGGAAGATGGGGCTAGTCACTTGGCCAGACATGAGTGGCCAACACAGGAGGAGCGGAATTAACAGGGATGGAGTTGGAATGAGAAAGGCCAAAAAGCTGCATCCTGAGGGGGCATGTGGAGGCTTGAACACACATAGAAACAAACTAAGCCGGAGCTGAGAGCGGTGTCCAATTTAAAGGCAGAAGAAACAGACCCCTTCTGGTATGAGTGTGAGATGCGGAGAGGAGACGAAGATGCTGGAGAGGAGATGGATGCTTCCGTGGGCGAGGGGCTCAGGAATGAGGTCAAGGCTGGTAACAGCTTGAGATCCACAGGTGCGAGGGCTGGAGTCAGGGCTGTGGCTGAGATCTCCCAGAGAGTTATGTGCAGTCAAAGGCAGGAGGGGAGACGCTTGCCTTCAGGGGGCGAGCGGAGGAAGAAGTGGGGGAGACTGCATCGCTTCCCTCTGAAATGCTGGCATGGGCTGAGAAGCATGAGTCAGGCACTCCCAGCCCCAACAGCCCAGGGTCCATCCATCTCAGCAGCCGGGACTTTCTCCTGAGGAGGAGCTTGCATCACCGACCTGAGAAGATGATTGTGAAATCCGCATCAGGTTGCGTACCTCTGGCAGCGTCTTAGGGACAATGGGCACCAAAGACTCATAGCATCTTGGTGTTGGAGTCCTCTTCGCCTCCACAACATTGCTGCCAAGTAGTTATCCCGCACCCCAGGCAGGGAGCTCACAACTTCCCACGGCAGCCCACTTCAACCCTGGGCACACGAGGATCTAAGAAAACCAATCTCAACCACATGGGAAGTCAAAGGGAGCGACAAAGTTGTTTCTACTCCCACTTCCTTGGGTGGAGTCAAAGGCCAAAGACATCGTGGAAAATACTTTTCTCCTCCCCACTCCGCCCCAACACACACACACACACACACACACACACACACACACACACACACACCGTACCTTCCTTCTGAGCTTGGGGTTACAGCGCCCGGCTTCCCCCCAGAAAACTGCGGGAATTGCATCACCATTTGCACACGGCCCCGGAATGCGCTCAGCCTTGCAGGCATTCCTTTGGCTCCTTCCAGCAGGGCCTACACCACTTGGAATCCCGCCAGGGTCTCAGGGCTGAAGCGGTGCGTGCTCCAGCGCAGACCCACTAGGTTGGACACGTGGGAGGGATGAGCGGCCGCGGATGAGAACAGACCCGCTGAAAGCAGCTTCAAGCTTCCCTCCCTCCGCGCTACCCGAACCCAGCCCTGCGCTGGGCTCTGAGAAAGCTGGGCGGATCTGATTTCCAAACCGCCCCTCGGGGCAAGGGATGCTTTGAGAGACAGGCTCGCAAGAAGGAAATGTGGGTCTTTTCTTTTAGCTTCACTTTTAGAAATTGGCAAGGCATTTTTTCAAAGTAATACCATTAAGTAGGTTTTTTGGTTTTGTTTTCAATAAAATTGCATTAAAAGCTTCTACTGGCCAGAGCCTGTGACCCTTGACCTTACCTTGACTCCCTCCCAGTCTTGTCCTCAGAAGCTGTGGGAAGCCGCCTCTTAACTGCTATTACATTTCTCAGCCAGATGGTGAGTCAGGGGTGGGTGACCAGCGGGTCTCCACAATTCATATTCTCCACTTTAAAAAAAAAATTCTTTTTTATTTTGTGTGTTTGAGTGTTTTGTCTCCATTTTGTATATTCTCCACATGACTGCAGTGCCTCCAAAAGCCAGAAGACGTGTAAGATCCCCTGCAACTGGAGTTACAGACAGTTGTGACCCACCGTGTAGATGCAGGGACTCGAACCCAGGTCCCCTGGAGGTGCCACTGGTGCTCTTAATCACTTAAGCCCCATATTCTTCACCTTTTGGAAGGGATGCATGTGTATTTGCGTGTTTATGTGTATGAGTGTGTGTACTCATACACACACAATAAATCTTTTTCAGTAATAATAACAAGACAACGACGATAACGACAATGACACTAGGAAAAGAAAAAAGAAGCCCAGCAGGAAAACTCGCCGGTCTCCCTTGTGTTCTTAAACTGTATCCGCCATGACTTTACTAGTTCTCTCAGATCCAGACTCCCCCCACCTCCAAGTCTGTGAACAGTCGTACTGCCCGCCACACACAGGCTCTGCCCTGCCAACATGCTGGCCGGGCCTTCCTGCTGTGCACCCACAGCTCAGCACAGGTACTCATTCAGTAGACATAGCCAGTCTTGGGTTTCAAAGTGGGCTTTTATTGCTGACTCAACTGACCAAGCTCAGCGCTCCTATGCAGACAGCCTGCGAAAGCCAACCCTGGGACACCTGGAGAGCAACCTCAGCAGTCACATAAGTGAGCTCTCTACCATGCAAGTACACAGTGGGCCAGTAGATGGCGACAACGAGCGAGTTGTCTTTCGATTGGATAGGCTGGACCGCTTTGGGCATTTCTGGAACAAGGAGTGCAGGCGACCAGCAGCACCGTGGACCGGATGCCTTCTACTCCCAGGAGACACAAGACTATGTCCAAAGGTCTGGAAGAGTAGGAGACAGCGGCCACTCTCAGGAACAAGGCCCAAGTTACCTGCTTGACCGGGTACATGTGCGATGCGAGTGGGTTTTGGCTTCGTGATGCACAGGTGACACAGCCGGAAAGGCCATGCCCTTTATCATAAACACCGCACTTCATAAGGCAAGGGAGGAAGGACATAGAGGGGTGAATTTAAACCCAGAAATCTAACTCATTCGTTTACACTCACCCAGGTCAGAGCAAGAGGGATAGAGGACATTTCCTCATGTCCCACATATAAACATCTGTGCTCCAGGTCAGAAAAAAATCACACTAGACTGAAGAGAATATAGCAAACAGCGCCTTTCCCAGTAAGTCCCAGAGAACCCTCTGCAGAGACACCATTGCTGGGGATGTGATTCTGGGGCACAGCATTTGCCTACCAGGCAGGGAACACCGTTCAACCCACAGCACCAAGAAAAGCAGCAATCTTCAACGTCTGTGTCCATCCTTTCAGAACTACTACACACATATAAGCACGGGTTTGTATAACCTCATTTGCGCACATGGATGGGAAATCTAAAAAGAAGATACAATTTATCCTTTACTCCACTAATTTTCTTCCATAGAGACCCTTTTAAATCACAAAGAGTATTTTAGTATTCATGTGGTAACATAGAAACTTCATTCACATATAACTTTTCTGGAACTCAAACACTGTTCAGAGAACCATTATTCTAGGCCAGTGGCCCCAATAGTTCTGAAAAGGACCAGTTAATGAATGTCTCCAGCTCTGTGAGTTCATGTGCCACATGTGTCTTCTTGGCTTTTGTTTTGTTGGTTGGGTAGTTTTTATTATATTCTTTGTCTGACAACATAAAGACCAATCTTAGCACCAGTCAGAAAAAGAATAGGCAGTGAGATAGTTCAGTGGCTAAGGGGGCTTGCTGCCAGGCTTGGTGACCCGAGTTCAATCCCCAGGATCCACTTACCTCCGCAGGTACAGCTCTGCACACACACACACACACACACACACACACACACACGTGTATAAAAGAGAGTTGGCTTTGGGGCCACAGGTGGCTACAGTAGCCTGTGGACAGGCTGCAAGCTAGCTCCCACACACACAATCTGAAATATTGTTAAAATACCAAAAGAGGTAAAATATTTAAACTTGCTTTATGAATTGCAAAGTCCAATGTAAACAATTATTACACATTTTATTCATTATGTAACAGCTGTGTATGCATTTATTTTTGAGTAGTGAAGGTATGTGCCACAGAACACGTGTGAAGGTCAGAAAACATTATGGTCAGTTCTCTCCTTCTAGCACATGGGTCCGAGAGGTCAAGCTCAAGTGGTCAGGACCCTACCTGCCGAGGCATCTCACCAGCCCTAGGTATTATTCTTAAAAATAATAATGTTGAGGGGGCTGGAGAGATGGCTCAGTGGTTAAGAGCATTGCCTGCTCTTCCAAAGGTCCTGAGTTCAATTCCCAGCAACCACATGGGGACTCACAACCATCTGTAATGAGGTCTGTTGCCCTCTTCTGGCCTACAGGCATACATGTAGACAGAATATTGTATGCATAATAAATAAATATATTTTTTAAAAAATTAAAAATAATAATGTTGAATATGGTACTCTAAGCCTAGTCAAAAGCCATGGCTAAGGAGGCCCCAGGCCACTGGAGCATACGCTACTGTTTTGCTAAATGGTCATGCTGTCAAAATGCCTTCTGAATATTTAAGTTTGTAAGACTATTCTTTGAGGGATCATTTCTATAGTATCTAGGTCATTTCTATAGTTCAGCACTAGAACAGTTTCTCTGACTGGGTAGAGCACCCAAGACCACAAGGACAAGACATAGTGTTCCCCCAAGTGTAAAGGCAGCGGCTCTAGGCGCTGCTCTGCTGCACCTCCTCCTCTTCCTTTGGGAGAGGGAGAGAATGCAGTCTGGGTGGAGGAAGAAAAGGTGTTTATGCTTGTAGTCACAGTTGAGACCAGGGCTGCTCTCAACCTTCTATATGCCAGGGTACAGAGCGTAAGAAGAATGTACCACACCAACCCTCCCAAAGTTCATGGACCATCACAAAAGAGGGGATGTAAAGAGCCTAGGAGCTAGGATGAGAATGACAAGATATTATCTTCTAAGCAGCAGGGCAGCTGCACATATGAACTCCGTGTTTAGACAGCACACACACAAGACTTGTGCAAGCCCCAGTCACCATCCCAGCACGGAGATGAGAGTTAGCATCAAATCCTATCTCGAGCCATGGAGCTACTGGCAACTGTTAGGTGCTGGGAGAGAAGAGGCAGTTTTGTGTAAGACTGTATCCCCTGAGAAGTCAACAATACCCTAGTGAAGCACACCCAAAATTATTAGGCAGCACAAACTGGTCGTGATGGTTTTTTAAAAAAGACAAAAAGTTGGGTGGGTTGGATGGGTAGGCAGGGTGGATCTGAGAAGTTGGAGAAGGGATGAACATGATCAAAACATGTACAAAACTCTTGGGGGCTGGAGAGATGGCTCAGAGGTTAAGAGCATTGACTGCTTCTTCCAGAGGTCTTAGTTCAGTTTCCAGCAACCACATGATGGCTCACAGCCATTTAATGAGATCTGGTGCCCTCTTCTGGCGTGCAGGGACACATCAGATTCAGGCAGAACATTGGATACATACTAAATAAAAGTATTTTTATTTTAAAAGAGAGAGACAGGCTGGGGAGACAGCTCAGTGGTTAAGAGTATTTGTTCTTGCAGAGGACCAATGTTTGAGTCCCAGCACCCACATGGCACTCAGTCATCTGTAACCCCAGTTGTAGGGGATCTCACCCTCTTCTGACATCTGTGGGGGCCAGGCATGCACGTGGTACAGACACACACACCCAAGCAAAACACTCCTACATATAACTAATGTCTACTGTTCCTGTAGAAGAGTTCAGTCCCTAGACCCATGTCAGGCAGCTCACAATCCCTGGATACCTGTTCTCATATGCAATACCCACATACAAATGTACACATACACATAACTAAAGATAATAAAATTTAAAAAGGCACATGAATTATATAAGAGGATATAAAGTTAACTGTTTTTCTAGTTCTGTCACAGATCTTTATTTTGGTGGTGGATGAGTATAAAATATATTCAAGCCAGGCAGTGGTGGCACATGCCTTTGATCCCAGCACTTGGAAGGCAGAGGCAGGTGGATCTCTGAGTTGGAGGCCAGCCTGCAAAGTGAGTTCTAGGACAGCCAAGGCTGTACAGAGGAAACCCTGTTTTGTTGGGGTGGGCGGTGGTGAGCGGGGCGGCAGGGAGCGGCATGGCACCAGACAGGTATCTGTAGTTCAAGGCCAGTCTAGTCTACGAAGTTCCAAGACAGTGAGACGATGCAAAAAAAAAAAAAAAGATAAAATATATCCAATACTGAAAGTGTAAGCTTAATGTGAAATTCCACAGCTTCCACTCCAAATGCTAACTCTAACTCTAACTGTACAGAAGCTCACTAAACTGCAGAGACATTAGAGATCTGGTTTGCTTCTATTTATTTGCAAGGGTCTTTATTCTGTTTTGTTTTGAGTTTTTTAGGGGGAGGGGTTTGTTGCTATTTTTTGTATTTGTTGTTTTAGGGTCTTGGTGTTTTTGTTTTTTCAAGACAGGGTTTCTCTGTACAGCCCTGGGTTTTATCACAGTAATATTTTTTAAAATGTGGATA
>JAQHUG010000048.1:6830496-6842509 GCA_028555095.1 Dicrostonyx torquatus
GAGACACAGAAAGACAATTATCACATGTACTCACTCCTAAGTGGTTTTTAAACATAAAGCAAAGAAAGCTAGCCTACAAACCACAATCCCAGAGAACTTAGACAAACAATGCGGACACTAAGAGAGACTTACATAGATCTAATATACATGGGAAAGTATAAAAAGACAAGATCTCCTGAGTAAACTGGGAGCATGGGGACCTTGGGGAAGGGTTGAAGGGGGCGGGGAGAGGCAGGGAGGGGAGCAGAGAAAAATGTAGAGCTCAATAAATATCAATAAAAATAGAACTGATATGAATTTTTTCATCTCTCACTCAGGCCTAGGAGACCCCAGGTACCCTAGCTTACCTCCTGAACTGAGCTTCCTCAGGTCCATCTCCGCATGAGGAGTAAACCGGACTTGTAAAGAGGCTACAGGGGCCTCCTTCACCCAGGCGGGGACACTGCAGAGCACTCTGTCAGCTGGCCTGGCCTGGAAGGAAGCCCACTGCGCCTCTGCACAGTTCCCCTGCAGGACCAAGGCATGGTCTACGTTCCTTGACCTATCTGTGCCTTTGTCCAGAAAGTTCTTCAGATCCTGTGGGCCAAGCTGCTCTTCAGCCACATCCACACCGGCACTTCTGCTTGATTCCAGCGCCAAACCCACTGTTCTCTCTCTGTCCCCAGGCAAAGCGTGCTGGGTTTCTGTACCATCTCTGGGCTTCTGGCAGTTTTCTTCTGGGGTCCTGTCTTCAAGGCATTTCAGTTTCTCCTCCACACTATGGCAGTGCAGTGCTTTCCCACACCCTGGGAGCAGCTGGTCACAACTGTCAGTTGTGCCATTGGACTGGGATGCAGCCCTGAGATCATGGTGGTTCTGCTGCACACTCAAGTTCTCCAAAGGCTCCAAGTTCTGTGGTGTGTCATAGTCAGCAATGTAGGGCTTTATGTCTAGAACGGGTGTGCCATGTATCATGTCAATCCCAGACAGGTATACAGCGCCACCTGAAGGGGGATAAAGGTCCTCTTAAGTGTTTACAGTGGACACTGGTACAGGTAAATGGAGGGCAGGATTATCCCCTCTCTCTCCAAATACCCGCTTGTACCTCATTGAGCCCACTTACACTGTTCTGTCTGGAAACCCACATCTTCACCCGCCAAACTCCGACTCCTCAAGGCTCATACAGAATACATCACTTACAAACCTTCCTGGCTCTTTCTTCTGAGTCTTACAGAGGCATAAGTGTATAAAGCTCCACTTAAGCCTTTTCCTACAGAATGGCAATGACTTACCAATGCCTCTGTACCTTGACAGAGAGCAGGCTCCTGGAACACATGTTGGCGTTCACTTATCTTTGTATCACTTCTAGGCACAGGCCAATCCTCAGCATCTCACAAGACCAGCAATGTGTAATTCCACTGTGGCAAGGAGACTTTAGGAGGTCTGACATGCTCCCCAACTTGGTGCTCATGTCCTGTGTAACCCCTTCTTTTCTGAGTTCAACTTAATATAAGTCAAAGAACATAGCAAAAGAGTTCTGATACCTTCAATAATGTTTTCCATATAGGACTTCTTGCTGGCCACAGACTCAACCTGACCAACTCTCCCTGCACCCTGGTGAAGTCCACAAGCATGCTGGGAAAGCCCAGTGCCAAACTGCTATAAGATGCCCTAGCAATGTGGGCAGCCTTCAGGACCTGAGGGTGCCTGCAGACAGCACTGGCACAAAGCTGGGCCCTCAATCCTACCTATGAGGAAGCGAACTCTGTAATAACTTCAGTGCAGAGGACCAGCAAAGATAAGCCCATCCTACTGACTCCTGGAAAAGCAGCAACGTTTTAAATACATCATCAAAGTATGCTGCCTAAGCAGATACACTTTGGATCATTTTGTTATACAAAACTAGAAAGATATCTATGAAAACTCAAAAAGTCAGCAGGACACAACACCCTATAACTAAATATTAAGACAGGTCTCTGGCTGTCCCACTTGGCCACTTGGATAGCTGTTGTCCACTTCCTGCTACTGTTATAGAGTCTCCTATCCTGACTCTTGGAACCCTGACTGAATGAGAACCAAATCACAGCATGTGTTCACACCGACTCTGACCTAAAGAAAAACACATTGCAAGGAGACCCAGATAGCCAGGTGGTGGTGGCGTACTTGGGAAGGAGAGGTAGGCAGATCTCTGCGAGTTCGAGGCCAGCCTGGTCTACAAGAGCTAGTTCCAGGACAGCTAGGCTGTTACACAGAGAAACCTTGTCTCAAAAAAAAAAAAAAAAAAAAGGAAGAAAAAGAAAAGAAAACCCAGCTGTCTGAAACATGCTATGTGCAAGCCTGGACCAGGGTAAAGATGACACAGGACTATCTAAATGATAGAGTTCACAGGAAAACTTAGGAGTTCACAGGAAACTCCTACGCTGTCAGCTTCATGCTGTCACTCGTCCCTGTGCATGAAATTATTTATTAGGCTTTTGACACAGGAGTGACTGGCTGGCTCATGATCTTTATGACAGGTATAAAAAGAAGCACTCCTGTCTCCACATCGACAGTATTCATAATTTATTAGTGTTTGCCCATTCACTTTTCTGATTTCACCTCCCTCAGCAGAGGCTAAGTTCTGCACGAGAAGGAATTTTTATCTGAGTTAATCATCAATGTATCCCTATCATTTACAAAGCCTGACACAAAGTCAATGATTAAAAAAGATGTGTAGTGTGATGGGTTGAATGAGAAAGGGCTCCAAAGGCTCATATACTCGAATACTTAGTCTCCAGCTGGCGAGACTGTTGGGAAGGATTAGGAGATGTGTCTTGGAGAAGATGTGTCACTGGGGGTGGGCTCTGAAATCTCCAAACCCATGCCTTTCCCAGCCAGTTTTCTCTGCCTCGCGCTTTTGGGTTAAGATGGAAGCTCTCAGCTACTGCTCTAGCACCATGCCTGCCTGCTGCCACACTCGCCACCATGATGGTCATGGACTACAATCTTCTAAACTGTAAGTACTGAATAAACACTTTCTTTTATAAGTTGCCTTGGTCATGGTGTATTACTAGAACAATAGGAAAGTAACCAAGACAAGCAGTTTGTATGAATGAACAGAAAATGGTCTAGTGCTGTTGTCCACTTAAGATAGCTGGTAAGCTATCTTAAGAAAACCAGGAGGATAAGCAACTGAATTTGCTGGAAATCCTACCAAACTATTGAGCACAATTCAGCTGAGTTCAGGTATCAAAAAGAACAAAATAGCCTCTCAACTATTTAGTCCAGTGTCCTGCAGAGCACTGAAAATCTGCTGTATAAGGTCCTCAGCAACAAAAGCTCTGCAGGGTTAGAGAGGCAGGCCCCACGATTCCACCCACTTGAGGAGCAAACCATCAAGATGCACCTGGAGCCGGGTGGTGGTGGCACACGCCTTTAATCCCAGCACTCGGGAGGCAGAGGCAGGCGGGTATCTCTGAGTTCGAGGCCAGCCTGGTCTATAAGAGCTAGTTCCAGGACAGGCTCCAAAGCCACAGAAAAACCTGTCTCGAAAAACCAAAAAAAAAAAAAAAAAGAGATGCGCCTGGAATGAACTCCCTACTCCTATCCACACGTTGTCATCTTCTGCCCCTCTAACAAAACTTGGCTGTTATTCAAGAGGGAGAAGCTCTCTGATCTTAAGTGGAACTCAGTTAGTTAGCAGAGTACTTGTCTACTATGCACAAAGCTCTGGTTCAACCCCAGCACCATGTGAACTGAGTGTAACCACAGCTCTCAGAAGGCAGAGGCAGATCGGAAGTTCAAGATCATCTTCAGCTCTGTATGAATTTCAAGGTCAATCTGGGTACGAGAGACCCTGTATCAAAAACAATAACAAAACAAAATGGAAACCAGAAGCTCTCTGAAAATGTCTGACTAGGTTATACAGGGTTAAAACCAATCCCGTAGTGGCACTTCTATAGTCTGACAATTCTAAAGCCTGTAATGTAACATCCCAGGCCACTAATACATAGCACAGTGATGGCCTGTACTGTAGCCCAATGTCCCTTTCCTTCAGGCTACAAAAAAATAACACCACTCTTCTCCTGCTTTCCAGAACCACATGAACAACTATGCATCACAACTGGAAACAGTCAGTAAATTTAAATCATCTTGTATTTTCTATATCTCATGTCTTAAAAAATGCTATTAATCATCTAATGATCACAAAATCTATGAGTTTTTAAAAGTAGCACTGGTTTTTCATAACAGAATAATAAAACAAGCTCTGAGCACCTTCTAAGAGCTGGTTTGTAGTGTTTCCAATACTGACACCCTTTCAACCATCGCACTTCCTAGGCGCCTGAGGGCTCTCAAAAGTGATGCCACAGTGTTGGCATGAACAGCAGCTAACAGTGAATCTAAGCTGATTTTATGAGACTTTAGGAGTATGACAGGAAAAGGCAAAGTGCAGTGCGTGAGCAACCTCCTGCCTTGCCCAGCACAGCCAGGGTCACTAAAGCAGAGGGAGTGAGCGACCTTCCGCCTTGCCCAGCACAGCCAGGGTCACTAAAGCAGAGGGAGTGAGCGACCTTCCGCCTTGCCCAGCACGGCCAGCATTAGTAGAGTACAATAAGTGAGTTACCTTCCACCTTCTCCAGCTTGGCCAGCGTCAGTCCTATTGCATTAGGGCGATGTGGGCTCCTTGTGGAGAACACTCCAGTCTTTGCCCCATTCAACCTAGGCGGCTGTACTTTTGCCTTGTAGTTCAAATGGCCGTTTTTGTGAAAAACAAACAAAATCCTATTGAAAATAAACCAAGTCACTTGTTTAAAAAGAAGACAAATTATTTTAGTATAATAATTTGAGTATAATGATTTGAGAAGGGAATAGATTTTATTAAATTTATCAATCAGGGAAATGAGTCCTCCCTCCATCCTTGTGGGAAGAGAGAGAGTCATCTCCACACAAAGACCGGCACACAGTAGGAACTTAAAAGACTTGTACATGACCAAGGGAACGCCACTTTAAAGTGGCCGCTGTTTGCCATGTAGTATGCTAACATTTTCATAGCCACTTTGTACCGTAACAATCCTAGGAAGCATAATTTAGCCCTCACTCCGAGGGAGAAGAAATCGAAGCTCAGAAACATTCAACCTGACATGGCCTTTCTAAACAGAATAGGAAAGATGTTTGCTCTACATCTTTGCTATACAGTGGATTAGCTGATTATTTTTAATATATTAGTCATATTTATATAAATTACCAAGTAAAGAACTCAACACAGGACTCAAAGCAAGGAACAAAAGTGTGCCATTTATACAGGAACCACAAAACAGCTAACACTGAGTCTCAATAATAATAGAGGATAAACTAAAAACATAACACTGCATTTCCCTATCGGGCAAGGTAAACATGGATAGAAACAGAATTCCTAATGAGAGCAAGTAGTATCCAAATTTTTATGGCTCTCTGAATTTTAGGGAGGGTAAACTGAATTCTTCAAGGGCCTACAACAGGGCCCACAAACTTATTCCGTGAAAAGTCAGATGGCAAATATTTTAGGATTTGAGACCAATCAGTCACAATTTCAACTATTCTGCTACCAGAGCAGAGTTTCACAGTGGTAGCCACACACAATACATAAACCAATAGGCAAGCCACAGACAGTAGACAGCTTCAGGTCGTGTTACACACAGACACAGCTGTGATCCCATAAGCAGATGTACACAGATAAAGAGTGGACTATATTTAGTCACCGGCCAGTTTGGTGGACTCTTATTGTAGAGACCAGCATAAGGACCCATGGGCAGAATCAAGGAGATCCATAATTAGAACAAGCTGTAGTAAACACGTTCCTTCAGTGAATGCCAGATTCCTAAAGGTGCCCAGATACGCGAACAATCAAATGCAGAAACTGAGTATGGGAATGCACACATAATCTATAATCATAGAGATGAGAGTGGTACAGATAGCAGACTCCAAAGTTGCCTTCAAATGACTGTACTTTCTCAGAGCCCAAACTACTACTTCTTAACTTACCAAACATGAGAAAACTGTTCTAGGCCCATCAAGGAATGCTCAGGATTATTGAAGATGCTCTTTCTGATCTTCAAACAGGCTCTGGAGTGGCTACAAATGGACGGCTGCCTTGGAGTACCATTCTTGGCTGAGAAACATGACTCCAAGTAGCCTATTGGCTCAGTTAAAAGATTTCCTATGAAAGAAAATTGGGTAAGAACACTCAAAAGGAAAATCTAGGTAAAAATACAACTATTAAAAAGATGTTTAAATACAGAGTCCTGCTATGAAGCTCAGGCCAGCCTTGAACTCATGAACCTCCAGCATCAGTTCCATCTCCCCACTGCTGGGATAACAGCTGTGCACCAGCATACCCACCTCAATTTTTTTTCCTTTTTTTGGTTTTTCAAGACAGGGTTTCTCTGTAGCTTTGAAGCCTGTCCTGGAACTAGCTCTTGTAGACCAGGCTGGCCTTGAAGTCACAGAGATCCGCCTGCCTCTGCCTCCCAAGTGCTGGGATTAAAGGCGTGCGCACCACTGCCCGGCCCCCACCTCAATTTTTATGTATAATTATATAAATACATAAATTACGTTAACATAACAAATGTGCTGATTATATATTAAGGTATAAATTACAATTACAATTTATATTTATAATTACTTCTTTGTTCTTTGAAGGGATCTCCATTTTTACCTCACTTGCATTAAATCTATTTTATTAGCACAACCAGTAAAACTATAAATCTGGGACTGTCTCTCACAGAACATTTCCTTACTTTTTACTTATAAAAACTCTATTACTTATACACAGCAAAGATTATACGTATATAAGAAGTATAATACGCCCACCAGCCACACCAAGCACAGTGCTCTTGCATATCTGCTTGCACGTCTGTGGACGGCTTTCAGGAGCTGCGATCCAATCTTTATCATCACCTGCTTCCTTTCAGAATATGATCCTATCATATGTACTTTTAAGCCTAAACACTTCATTTACTCCTAATTCTATGAAAGCAGACCTCACACTGTAAATGTGCTTCCTAGACTGGCTTTCTCTGTCCATATATTGTGCATATTTCTGAAAACTTCCAAGTTTCTTTCAAGAGTATTTTCAGGTACTGCTGTATTTTTGTTTGCTTGGGTTTTTTTTTTTTTATTGTTTCTAAATTCTCATCCATGTTCCTGTGTACTAGGTTTAAAGGCGAAGAAACTGGGGCCAAACAGCACCAGCCACACAAATCCTAGTTCTCTGTATCCCCCTAAAAAGATCGTAAAACACACGTGGCCAACACACAGCTACTGTGCTGGGTGGGACTAAAGCCAGTCCACACCCCGTGTACCAAGAACACACTACGTCACTCTCGTTGGCCTTGACATGTCACGTGATTGTGGGGGCACGTGACCCTCGCTTTGGCCGCAAGGACAAGCACGTCCGTCAGGCAGTTCGCGTTCTTCTTGGCGAGGAAGGCAGTTACGGCGCCTCTGAGTCCCTATAATTTACCTGTCTCCAGGGCCGGCTGAGCGCACCCGCACGGGGCCGCCGGGGCGCAGGAACCCCGCTCCGCCAAGCTGCGCATGGCCACAGGCCGCTGAATCGTCCACGCGCAGTGCGCAGCTTTCCGCTTCCGCTTCCGCCCTGTAGGCTTGGGCGCCTGCGCAGTTGTCGCTCGGTGCCGGGTCTTGGAGAACGCTGTCAATGGCGGCCCGGTTTCCGCGTGGAGGGCTGTGGTGGATTCGGAGAAGCTGTGCGAGCGGCCCACCTTCTCTCAACTATGGGCGCTGGCGCTCTTGGAACAGCCCGCAGTGTGCTCTCCGAAGATGATACATGTGGATAAAGATGTGCACGCAAAGATACCCTTGAATTATAAGCGTCCTCCATGACTAAAAAATGACCCAGCGTTTTAAAGGGAAATGGTGTTTAAAATCTATGAACTGAAGTTTGGGAGCTTATTTTTCTTCTTTTTTTCTTTTTCTTTTTTTACATTTATGTGTGCGTGGGAGCATGTAGAAGTCAGATGACAGTGCAGGAGGCGGTTCCCGCCTTTCACCGCGTGGCTCTGGTGATCAGATTCAGATCGTCAGTGTTAGCCGGTTCCTTTACCCGCTGAGCCAAAGAACTGGAGGTTAAATATATAAAATTCTGCTCGGCCGTGGGCTATGGGTTGTATTTATCACCCTGCTCCACTTTTTCAGTAATAACTTTTTGTCGCGAGAAAAACCCAAATAAATCAAAAGTGGTGCATTTTACAGCCAACCTAGGCTAGGAGTTAATAGGTGGAGACGTTTCGTGAGCTCCAAACCGAGAGTAAAGAGCCACCAGCACACACATTGGAAAGCTGGGACCGGCAAGAATTGTATTTTAATCTCGTGCAATATCCAATTGTCTCTCTACCAATTGCCGGCGCTTTAAGAACTTTTATGAGTCTTTCAACTAAACTGTTTCTTTGCGTTTCGGAATTTCAAAATCTTGGTTTAGAAACGGGGGAGGGGTGAGGGCAGCGGGAATCCACCTATTACCTGTAACGGAAAATATTAAAAATAGGCAAGTCCGCAGACTAAAGCTTAACCATGAAAAGCTGATTCTTCTAAGTTCATTGTCACAGACTAGCAAGTCACGAATAGGAAATAACCAGTATTAGGAGGCAGGTATTTAAGAGGAAATTACGGGTTTTAAGAGGAAATTGTGGGGTTTTTTTTTTTAAAGTTAAAACTGATACTGTGTCCTCTATCAAGAGTCTTGTACATGAAATTTACAAAAGTCTCTTTTAGGAGACACTGGTCTTGTCTAGCTGGAGAAACAAGTTTGAGTACCTTTGAGCAACATCTGCACACTTTTAAAAATGAACTGATTAAAAGCTGCAGTTGCCACTAGTCGGCGCTGTTCATACGAGAGTCAAAACTGAACAGTAGAAGGTATTTGTCCTCTAGAAAGACATGTTAGTCACTTGCTAATCATACCAAAAGTGTGTAATTACCAACTGTGCCAACTACTGAAACTCAGAGTAGACTTGGAGACACTAGGCCTAGGAATCTGCCTTTAAAAACAACCTCAAGGGAGCTGGAGAGATGGCTCAGCAGTTAAAAGCACCGCAGCTCTTCCAGAGGATCCAGGTTAGATTTCGAGCACCCATGTGGCAGCTCATAACGGACAGTAACTCCACTTCCACGGGATCTAATGCCTTTTCTGGCCTCCATAGGCACCTGCACATATGTACACAGAAACACACACTATATACATATATATACATATACATACATACATATACATATATATACTGGGAATGGTCACTTGTGACTTGAATCCCAGCACTGGGGAGGCAGAAACAGAGTGATCTCTGAGTTGGAGGCCAGCCAGAGCCACACACACAATATTTTTTACATCATCAGTTGTAGTTCCAGCATGCCCAAACTCCTTCGTGCCACAAGAAAAGGAAAATACTGAGTGGAGCTCAGGTGGATTCTTGGGGGAATTCTAATTCATTATCTCAGACCTCTAAACCAACAAGAAAACAGAAATAATTTGATTCACACTGGTGTCTGGGTAGAGCTAAGAAAACTGTATAAATTTATAGGGAATGGTGGAAGAAAACAGGAAAAGGGGCTAGGGAGATGGCTCAGTGGGTAAAGCACTTGCTGTGCATGTAAGGGGCTAGAATTTGGGTTGCCAGACTCCATGTAAACGCCGGGGAGGGGTAATGACCTCCTGAAGATAGAGACAAACAATCCCTGGAGGAAGCTGGCTAGCTGAAGTATTAACTCTGGGTTCAAGTGAGAGACCCTACCTGAATATATAAAATGGAGAGCTCCTGAGGGAGACAAACATCATCTGGTCTCACATGCATATGCATGCATGGGCACCCATGAACCCACACACTTTCACTAGTACCCAAGAATACATACACACTTTTTTTTTTTTAAGTAGACTGGGGATGTGGCTCAGTTGGAAGAGTGTTTGCCTGGTATGTACAAAGTCCTTGGTTCGAGCCCTAGCACTGCATGAAGCCATGCATTGGACACATGCTTCCGAGGTGAGTTTCCGGCCAGCCTGGACTCTATAAGACCCTGTCTTCAAAAAGACCAATGATAAAGAAAAGAAAAACCTGAGTGGTTAAGAACACTTGTTGCTCTTGTAGAATACCTGGGTTCAATTCCCAACACCCACATGGACAGGTGTAACTCCCCATAACTGTAGTTCTAAGGAATCTGACTGTGAGCACCAGGCATGCTGTGGTGCCCAGATGTGCATGCGGGAAACATGCACATAAAATAAAGTCTTGAACTATTTAAAACCTTAGCGCATAGGCCATTCATATGCCTAGATGTCACCTCAGGTAGAACCCTGGAGAGAATCTATGTGCTTGAAGGCTCCCCTGGTTGGCTCTCATGTACCACAAGTGCCCTGTGCCATCCACTGTGAGGGACGAGGCTCACCTTTTCGATACAGCCTCAGAACCTAGCACATTGTCTTACTGAGTGAGCTTTTATTTGCCAAAGCTTATCTCATTTTAATCTCTAATGATAGTCCAAGGAAAATCCAAACCAATGAAATACCAGGCAATCTTTTCTAATATTTTCCCACCCAGAATCCTTTGTTTTCATGCCCCTGGTCTCCTGTCACTTTCAGTTCACTGTGACCATTGTCACCAGATGAATTCCTGAAATACAAAAAATGTCACCTTCGTGGTGGAAAAGCCTTACTCCACAGTTATCTAATAAATGACTAAGTCATTCAAGTCTACAAGTGTACACTCAGGGCTGGAGACGTGGCTCAGCCAGTCGAGACCTACTTTCTATGGCCCAGTGTAGTGATGTACTCGTTAGATCCCAGCACTCAGGAGGCACAGGCAGGCAGATCTCTATGAGTGCGAAGTCAGCGTAGTCTATCTTACTGGTTCCAGGTCATTTTGGAGCTATACACTACTCTCAGAGAGGACCCAGGCGTACAGGTTTGGCTCCTAGTACCCATGTCAGCTGTCTTACGGTCTCCTATAACTCCAGGTCTGAGTGGGTCTCTACACTCCAATGATAGACTAGCTGCCTCGTGCGACTTTTAACATGGAAACCAGCTGTTCCATATGGACCTGACATTGACACAGTTGGTGTACAGTTCTCTCAACCTTGAACTGTACTGGTCTGGGTGTCCTGTGCAGATCCTTCCCATCCTTCAAGTCTCCACTCCGGAAAGGTGAGCGCTCCTCCTGTCTCCATGTCCTATTCCTATGGCACCAGCACTGTTCCTTTGGGGGAGCATGTTAATGATACTTTAATATAGATTTGAAGTATGAGGGTTAAGGAAAGAGAGGCACTCTCATAGAGAGGACAACACAGCCAAGAGCCAGGCTGTAGGCTCCTCGGAGAGGAAGCTGCTGCACTCATGGCTTTCTTTCGGAATGATTTGTTTTCTGTTTTGTTTCTCCACGAGACCAAATTAAACCCTAGTGAACACCTGCCATTTAGGTGTTTTACCACCCTCCCCATCCCAGCACATATCAAGATGCTGTCTTGGCAACAGCTTAGCCTGCAAGTAATGATTTAATGTACGTTTTCACAAACTCAGCTTTAAAAAAAATTGAAGTAGAAGGTCCAGATTCACACACAGAAGTAAATGATATTTATAATTCCAAAATATTTTGCAAGAAGTTCTAGAATAAGAATTGTTTAGATTAGCTCAGCGAGCCATGTAAAGCTTGAATAAAATTCTGACATTACATCAATAACTGTCAAAATTCACAAGAAACTATATATTTTCAAAATGTTAAGTGTTCGTATCAAATTGCTATCTTCTCAGAATTACCAAATATATGTTTCTTCTTAGAAGGAAAATCAACTACTCACCCCTTCCCCTGCTCTTATTCATCCCTCCCTCTACTAACTTCCCACACACACATATGTACATCCTCAGACAGCACACACGCACGCGTGCGCGCACACACACACACACACACACACACACACACACTATTGTCTATGTGTTAGAGCCTTTGAAAGTTAGTTCTCTCTTCCAGATAAGATCTACATGGAAAAAACACAAGCTAAAACAGTAATGCAAATTGTA
>JAQHUG010000048.1:6866983-6878395 GCA_028555095.1 Dicrostonyx torquatus
AGGATTTCTCTGTGTAACCTTGGCAGCCCTGGAACTCGGTTTGTAGACCAGGCTAGCCTTGAACTCACAGAGATCTGCCTGCCTCTGCCTGGCTAAATAAATAAATTTAAAGGGAGTGTTTAAGTTTATTTTCCAGAGTATTTTCTTACTCGGGTGGCCTGCTCCTCATCTGCAGTGTATTCTTTGCATCTGCAGTATCACTTTGCTTTTGAATAATGTTTCCTCGTTACTTTGCAAAATAAATAAAGTTAAAAAAAAACCCACAACGGCAAACAAATAAGAGGGCTATGAATGTAGTTCAGGGCCCAGTGTTTGCCTGGCACTCCCCACCAGGTTAGGTTCCCGTACATAGTGTACGTAGGGAAGCTAAGACTCAAAGGGTGAAAAAAAATCAGCTAGAACTGGAGCCTAAATTCAATCCCCATCACGACAAGACATACATAATTTTTAAAATTTATGTGTATGTTTGGTTTTCAATGAGGGAGGGTCTCCTTTATATAGCTCCAACTAGCGCCCCCCTCTCCAGACCTTTCCACCTTAGTATCCTCGTGCTGGGGGGATTCTAGCCACACCCACCACTCCTGGCTACTGATTTACCGTCATCGGACTTGGAAACCAAGTCCAGATCCGTTCTGAAATTAAAGCCTTTTGCTGGGGCTGCTTTATGCTTCAAAGAATTAGAGTGAAGGACCGAAATGATTTCCGCTGTTATCCAATCAGCTGCTCTCTGAGGTCGACAGTTGGATGCTCAGTTGTCCAGTTCTAGCTGGATTCACCCCTCGAATTTTAACTTCCCTACGTAGACTATGTACTAGAACCTAAACTGATGTCTATCCTCATTCGTTTGGAAATTTCAACACTCTGCTTCTAGCAGATTCTGTCCCCTGGAGCTGGAGTTTAGAACTGTAATTACCTACAGCAGATTCCAATTCGCAGGAGACATTCCAACTCCAGTGACTGCCGGAGGATCCAGGGAAGGGACAGATGCACTTAGTACAGCCTCTGTGTGAACCAATGAGGCTCCTGGTGCCTCTGGTGGGCCAGGATGGTAACTGTGATTCCGACCGGTCTGCTGGGCCCTGTGCTCTGGCTCTGGTGCTTTCCCTGGAGGGAACCAGTCTGCTCCCTAATCCTCGGATCTTCTGTTTCCTCTTCCCTTTGACTCCTCCTCTGGGTGACGAGAGTGTTTGCATACCAAACACTTAGCTAATTGATAGTCTATTGCCTTCTGCTCAACAAATGTTAGGGTTTTTCCTGTGTGCTTTGTTATTACCCAGTGACACCCGGGTTGTATTTTTAGCCAGGTGAAGGCGGGGGCGGGAAGGGGAGGGGGGGAGGAGGAAGGGGGATAGGAATTAGTTCAACAGCAAGCAGGTCTTTCTTGCTTGACATGCTCCTAAGCAACCATAAGCACCTTTAACAGAGGATGCTCAGGATCTGGTCTGCTGTGGCCAGGTTTTCTCTGCAGGTCTCCTGGGAACATTCCAGGGGAGGCTGTGCTTCTCCGTGTTCCAAATTGCGGCCATTTGTTGGTCTCACGCTTTCTCGTTCTTTCTCAAGTCCAGAGTGGGATTGGGGGTGTAGTTCGGTGCTTACCTACCATGTGTGAAGCCCTGGCTTCCTTCCCTACATTGGGGGTGGGGTTGGGGAGCCGTGTACCGTGTAGTGAGCGTACCGATGGAAGAGGAGGATCAGGAATTCAAGGTCATCCTTGTCTACAAGTTCTGAGTGACGTGAGACCCTGACTCAAAAAGTGAAAAATAGATACAGAGAGGCCAGCCATGTTCAGCCTTGGCAGACTTGTCTGGGAACCACAGAGCAAAGACTCACACTCCCTGGGATGTGAAGGGATAACAAGCCTACACAGACTGTAAAGGAGGGCCCACATCAGCAAAAGTCTCTCCCTCCCCTCCCTTCCTCCCCCTGCCCCCTGCCTTCGCTATCCTGGAACTCACTCTGTAGACCAGGCTAGCCTCAAATTCACAGAAATTCACCTGCCTCTGCCTCCTGAGTGCAGAGACTTAAAGTGTGTGCTGGCATCACCCAGCCTCTCTCTCTCTCTATCTATCTATCTATCTATCTCTATCTCTATCTCTCGACAGGATCTTACTTTGTAGCTTAGACTGGCCTCAAACTATGTGATGTAATTTACAATGGCAGAAAACTTGTGGCAATCCTCCTGCCTCAACTGGTACTACAGATATGAGTCAACACACCTGGCCAAGAGTCATGTTTCTTTTATCACGTTTATTTTTATTTGTGTAAGAATCAGGGGAGAGAACACAAGTGCCACAGCATGCTCGTAGAGGTCAGAGGACAACCCACATGCGCCGGTTCTCTTCTACCATGTGGGTTCCTGGGGATCAAACTCAAACTGTCAATCTCCGTGGCAAGCGCTTTTACCCACTGAGTCATTTCGCTGGGCTAGCACTTCTTACGCTAGTGTTTAAATGTCAGAATGTCCTTGATGATCAAGAGCGAAATTAAAGCAAACCCAGGAAGAACAGTCATTGTCAAGGACTGCTAGGAACCACTGGCATGATTCACACTTTCTCTGTCTGGAAAGCCTTCTGCCCAAGCAGACACTGGATGACACACAGTGCATAAAACATACAGCTTTCCTAGGTTACACTGTTCTCGGGGACACCAGCAGAAGAGAATGTGGCACAGTACACAGAGTTCGGGCTTCACCTTGCCCCTTTCCCTTCCCTTCCCTTCTTTCGTTTTCTTCTGTGCCATCTTTAAATTACACGGAGTATTTGCAGGGTCCCCATACTTGCCATGATGCCCAAGTAAAGGCCAAAGAACAACTCCCAGGAGTTGGTCTCTCTTCCTTTTACTGTGGGTTCCCAAGGATCAAACCTGGTGTATCTGTCAGGCTCTGTGGCAAGTGCCTTTACCTGTTGAGCTATCTTGTGGGCTTTCCTTTGCTTTTCTTCAGACAGGATCCCATTATGTAGCCCAGGCTGACCTGAAGCTCTCTATAGCCTGGGCTGGTCTTGAACTCAGAATCCCCCAACTTCAGCTTTCCGGTGCTGGAACTAAAAGAATGTACCTCCATGCCTGGCCAGAACCTGGGCTCTTGAATCGCATGAGTAGGGTGTATGATGCTACTGAGATGCTCTTAACTTCTGGCCCAGTTGGGACACATGAACAATGTATTGTTCTCATACTGGAAAGCCGTCAGAAGCCTGGCAGACTGTTTTGTTTATCTGGTTTTTTGTTGTTGTTGTTGTTGTTGTTTTTACATGAGACAGTGTCTCATGAAGCCCAGGCTGGCCTAGAACTCATTGTAAAGTCAAGACTGGCAAGCCAGGCAGTGGTGGCACATACCTTTAATCCCAGCACTCGGGAGACAGAGGCAGGTGGGTCTTTGTGAGTTCGAGGCCAGCCTGGACTACAGAGTGAGTTCCAGGACAGGCTCAAAAGCTACACTGAGAAACCCTGTCTTGAAATCCCCCCAAAAAAATTGTTTGTTTGTTTGTTTTAAGACAAGTTTTGGGCTGGGGAGATGGCTCAGTGATTAAGAGCACTTGCTCATCACAGTTGCCTGGCCTGACGACAGTTGGCAGGCACCTACACAATGTAAGCTCCTGCGGCCTCACACAAATAAACATAAAAAGAAAGAAGTTTCAAGTAGCCCAGGCTGACCTCAAACTTGATATATAATGTAAGGATGACCTTGAGCCTTTTTTCCCCTCCTTTTTTTTTTTTTTTGACTTTTTGACTTTTTGAGATAGGGTTACTCTATGTAACAATCCTGGTTGTCCTGTCCTGGAACTCACTCTGTAGAGCGGGCTGGCGTCAAACTCACAAAGATCCTCCTGCCTCTGCCTCCCAAAAGCTAGGACTAAAGACGTGTGTTACCACTGCTAGGCTGACCTTGAACTTCTTATGTTCCTGTCAGCCTCCCAAATGTAATGATTTCAAGTGTGTACCACCATGCCCAGGGTCAATATCTTAAATAATTTGATTTATCTAGCTAATGCAGACTGCCCTTCCAGGTCACCTTATACATATTCTGACATTCCAACAACACTCTGTTCTTGGCAGACATGATAGATAGCTCATGCCTATAATCCCGGCTCAAGGGAAGCTGAGGCAAGCAGCTATGAATCCCAGGCTAACCTGGACTACCCAATGAGTTCTGAGAGAGCCTGGCCTAC
The DNA here is from genome assembly GCA_028555095.1 of Dicrostonyx torquatus. Lineage (NCBI taxonomy): Eukaryota > Metazoa > Chordata > Mammalia > Rodentia > Cricetidae > Dicrostonyx > Dicrostonyx torquatus. The sequence continues at coordinate 6,871,150 of JAQHUG010000048.1, forward strand.
ACAGTACATTTCAGTGTAGCCTGAACTACACAGTAAAACCTTGCATCTAGAGGAAAGACCTCCCTTCTTAGCTGGGCATGATGGTGTGCATCCACAGTCTTAGCACTCAGTACTCAAGAGTTGGACGCAAGAAGATTAGTATTTCAAAATCGCCCTTGGCCTCACAGTAGATTCAAAACCAGTTTGGGCTACATTAGACCTACATTAACCCTTAGACGAGTTAGAGGGATGGCTCAGTAATTAAGAAGAGCACTTCCTGTTCTTCCAGAGGACCCAAGTTTAGTTCCCTATACCCCTATGAGTTGACTCACAATGGACTCCAGAGACTCCTACACACATAGGCACCTACACGAAGGTAGCAAGCATTCACACACATACACTAAAAACAAACTAGCAAAAACAGAATGTAGTTTAGTTGCTGGAGAACTTGCCTAGCATGCACAAGACCTTGGGTTTGATCCCCAGCACCAAATAAACCCTGGTGTGGCGGTGCACTTAGGAAGTGGAGGCAAGGTCATCTTCCACTACACAGCAAACTCAAGACCAACTAGGATTTATGACACTCTGTCTCAAATCCCCAAACAGACTTCTTTCCAAGCTAGGTTTAATGGTATAACCCAAATCCAAGAAAAATTGGCATGAGTCAAGATATTTGTCTCAAAAAAAGCCAAAACAAGCAAACAAAAATCCACTTGGGCTGGGCTGTAGCTCTGTAGAATGCTTGCCTAGCATAGTTAAAGCTATAGATTCAACGGCTGGTCCTGCCAGGAAAATAGAAAACAACAGCAAAAACCTAATTATCTCTTTCTCCTATATACTCCCCAAGATGACACCCTAAAGGATGTAGCCATCTCTAGGGGATGGAATGAAGAAAGGGAAACCTTCCTAATTAGTTGATTGAATTCTCAGTAGGAGTTAAAGTCTCAACCAAATATGCTGACTCTTCTGCCTGTGGTCTCCAGAGGAAACTCCTTTGGCTGTAAATCATGGCCATCACAGGCAGAGGAAGCAAAGGCTGATCAGGTAACAGGCCATGCTGCAGACAGCCTCAGTGGGAAGAATAGGTTGGTGGGTGGGTGGCTCAAACACAGAACAGCCCTCACTCTTTGATAAGCCGTGCAGATACAATACTTGTTGGTCTGGAAATTCCCTTAAAGAAGCCCATCAATTTCTAGAATAAGATGAACTTAAGATATAGTATATATTAAATTCAAGAAATGTATAATCCCTTCTACATAGGAGGTTAGGGTATGAGCATTCAGAGTTCAAAGCAGCCTGAACAATCGCGAGATGGCATCTCAAGATAAATCAAGACATCAAGAGAAATATTCTATGTCATCTAACCAAATTTTCCATGAGATGACTAAAGTCACTCTACAGACTTAGTTTATTAAAAAATGGGTCTTATTTTAAGCAGGATTTTTTGTTTTTTCAAGAAAACCTAACCCAGGTGTGGTTGCATATATCTGTAATCCCAGTATTTGAGAATCAGGAGTTCCCAGAAAGCCTTAGCAACTTGTGTAAATTTGAGGCCATTCTGGACTACATAAGACCCTGTCCCAAATCCTTTCTCCCTCAACCATCTCCCCACCCCCAAATAAAGAAAAACCAACACTGAACCCCATATAATATGGCTCTGATTATTGCCTCATGGCCTGGGAGAGTGACTTCAATTCAACAGGTCTTTGCTTTTAATGTGCATGGTTACAGGTCAGCCAGTCACTTTCCCTTTCAGGATCGTATTAGTGTCTTTCTTTATATGTAATAATCCCTAAATCCAGTGGAGTGGTTTCACATCTTTAATCCCAGAGCTTGGGAGGCAGAGGCAGGCAGATCTCTGAGTCCAAGGCCAGCCAGGTCTACATAGGGAGTTTCAGGACAAGCCAGGGCTACACAGAAAAACCATGTCTCTAATAATAACAATAACAATGGGTGGTGGTGGCTCATGCCTTTAATCCCAGCACTTGGGAGGCAGAGGCAGGTGGATCTCTGTGAGTTCGAGGCCAGCCTGTCTACAAGAGCTAGTTCCAGGACAGTTAGAACTGTTAAACAGAGAAGCCCTGTTTCTAAAAACCATAGTAATAATAATAACAACAACAACAACACAATCACAACCCTTCCTCAGCTGCCTCTCAAGGGTAGACCACTGGCTAAAGGAAATGATGGTCATGGAAGTGGCTTTGTTTGTTTATTTTTCAAGACAAGGTTTCTCTGTGTAACACTGGCTGTCCTTGAACTTGCTCTATAACACCAGGTTGGCCTCAAACTCACAGAGACCCACCTGCCTCAGCCTCCCAAATTCTGGGATTAAAGGCGTAAACTACCACAGCCTGGCTAAAAGTGTCTTGGTAACCATTAAGGTGTAAGGCACATTTAGAAGAGAACAGCAGACCGTGGGGGGTTATTTTTTTACCTGTAATCTCAATACTTGGGAACTGAGGCAGGAGGATCATGAGTTTGAGGTGGGTCTGACTGCATAGCTAGACCATAGCGACATCAAAATCAGTGTTGCTAACAGCTCTCCCATTCTCTAGCCAGAGACACTTCTACTATATACAACATTCTCTTCTGCCGTCACCAATCTCCCCCATGGAGTTAGCCACAGATGGGTTCCTACTAGAGCATCCTTTAAGGAGCTCAGTGTTTGATGAAAAACAAGGAAGGAGCTTGTGCTGGGCAGCACGTCTGCTGGGGTCACAGCCACAGACAGAGACGCTTTCAGCAGGACAGCTGCAGGCCTCTCGCTTTTGCCCACACCCTCAAGCTCCAGGGCTCCAGCATCTTAGCTCATGGGTGAGCTCCCAGGATCGTGACTGTGCTGAGGGGTACAGGGACCCTTGCAGTCACTCTTCTGGGCCTCAACAGAAGCTGAGAATGGTGGAGATGGTTGGTCAGTCTGCCTGGCATCCAGGAAGTACTGGTTATGAGTAAGGACCTGTGCTGTCACTTGGGGTGAGAGATGAGTCACACAGTTGCTGGCTTGTGAGACCTCACAGTTTACTGAGAGAAACAGACCCATGAACATCAGGCACAGGAAGTGTGATGACCAACGCCTTCAGTTCTGGGCATAGCTGAGGGAGCTGTCTGAGGGTTCAGGGAAAGTTTTAAAGAAGATATTTAGTCAGTGGAGTGTAGAAATTTACTGGGGAAGCCAGGTTTGGTGGTGTCTGTCTGTAACATACACTTAGGACACTTAGGAGTCAGAGGCAGGAGTGTCAAGTTCAAGACCAGCCTGAGGTACTTAGTGGGGGAAAAAAAGAAATGAAAGAAAGGAAGGAAAAAAGAAAGAAAGAAAGAGAGAGAGAAAGAGTCAATTCACCTTGAGGGGGATTTAAGATGGAGGGAGCTAGCAGTTCAAAGACAAAGAGAGGAGGGCTTCTCCACTCTGAGGCTAGAGAAAAACCTGGTACAGAAGAGGCACTTGGGGGCCCCAGGAACCAATCTTACCCTCTAGGGAGCCACTGAGAGGGTTAGGGGGGAAAGTGTGGTGGGCTAGTAGGGCTCTCAGAGCTTGGGACAACTCCTGTGTTGATGGGAGAGACGAGAAGGGAGCTGGTGGAACTGGAAGAAGGGACATATTCTAGGAAGACTTAGAAAGTAGAACTGCTAGATCTTGATAGAAATTCTGTGAGCTTTGGGGGACAGGAAATTAAAGAAAGAGAAGGCAGAGTGCAGTCTCTGGGAGCCCAGAAGCAAGACGACAAGATATCTCCTCTCACAAATTGACTTCTTGACTGCCTGATTTACATAACAGCTGCGGCCAGTAGGTCAAAAGCTTTGCTATAAACCTATTTTTGCAGCTATGGAGGGGTAGCGGACTCAGCAGGTCCAGCTGGCTCAGCCAGTGTTCCCTTCCACCCTAGCTCCTGCCGCACTTCTTGGCTCCAAGTCCAGTTACTCTCTCTGTCAAGGAGGATATCTTAAACTGGGAGGTGGCGATTATGGTAGTGGAAATGTCTTGGTAATTTCAGCACAGAGGAAACTGAGGCAGGAGGACTTGCAAGACTTCAAGGCCAGCCTGGGCTGTGGTATAAGGCATGAGTTCCAGGCCAGCCTGAATATGGAATGAGTTTTTGTTTTTTGTTTTTGTTTGTTTGTTTTTGTTGTTTATGAAAAGAGATACCCTCCTCAGACTTGGCTGGAGGAGGGTTAAGGAGAGACAGTGCGAGATTGGTAAACCCTAAGTGACATCACTAAGAACTCGGAATGCACATCGTAGAGGATGGACATTTCAGGTGGGTCTTGGAGGAAAACAAAGGAAAATGATATTCTGGGCCGGCTCAGCAAGGGCACTTGTGGACAAGCCTGAAGACCTGGGTTTGAGCCCTGAGACCCACAAGATGGAAGGAGAGAGCTGGCCTGAAAGTTTTCCTCTGATTGCTACATGCATACACACCCCACATACACACACTAAAATAAATGTAATTTTAAAAAGATACCCCCCACATACACATACCATACACATATAGCATAGACACATACACCACACACAGCAATGCCCCCCACACCACACACACAACACACATGCTATACACATACACCATATACATATGCAATACACACACAATACACATGCCCCCATATATACACCACATATACATACACCACAAATACCCCACACATACCACACACAGCACATGCCCCCACACACCACACAACATACACCACACACTCACACACAACACACATATACATACACACCACACTCACACACAATACAACACACATATACCACACACACACATACATGCACACACTCACACACAACACAACACACAGACAACACCCAACATAACACACATACGCCACACATACACACACACCACACACACATACATGCACACACATACACCACATACATATACTTGCACACACAGTACACCACACACATACACCATACACACATACATGCACCATACACACATACATGCACACACACACATTCCACATTATCCAATAACCCCTAATCAGTCACACACAGCTCCTGAACTCCTGAAGGGAGTTAATATGATGGAACACTTCCATATTTTTTTCTACTTTATTTAGGAGATGGAGCGATGGCTCAGTGGTTAAGAGTATTTGTTGATTTTTTTTTTTTTTGGTTTTTTTCAAGACAGGGTTTCCCTGTAGCTTTGGAGCCTGTCCTGGAACTAGCTCTTGTAGACCAGGCTGGCCTCAAACTCACAAAGATCCACCTGCCTCTGCCTCTCAAGTGCTGGGATTAAAGGCGTGCACCACCACCGCCCGGCATATTTGTTGGTCTTGCAGAGGACCTGGGTTTGGTTCCCAGCCCCTACACAGTGGCTCACAACTGCAATCCCAGGGAATCCAGTGCCCTCTTCTGCTCTCTGAGGGCACTGCATGCACATGGTGTGGAACCATTCAAGCAGCCAAAATAGCAGTCTGCATAAAATAGGAAAATAAACACACGTAAAACATTACATGTTTTTTCTTAGCTATTTTTCACATTTGAGGATAAAACCAGGACTTCGCACACCCTAAATGAGTTCTTGACCATAGGGGTTATGCCATATGTTAGTCAGTTTTCCATTCATGCCACAAAATGTTTGAGAAAGTTAACTTAAAGGAGAAATTATTTATTTAGGCACATGGTTTTAGAGGTTTGAATTCGTGGTCACTTAGCTCCATCTCTTCCGGGCTGTGGTGAGGCAGGCTCAATGGCAGGAAGGGGCTATCAGGAGAATCAGAAGTAAAGAGAGAGGGCAGTGCCAGAGACAAGATACACTGTTCAGGGCCCTCTTGGTGACCAGCTTCCTCTCACTAGGCACCTCATGTTGCCCCTTTCCCCAAACCACTGCCACCTGGAAACCAAGCCTTGAGCTCACAGCCTTTGGAAGACAACTCACATCCCAGTTACAACACAACCCCAGGCCATTACAAACTCCCTGAAACCAGGAGTCCAGTTTGGCTTTCTAGATTCTGGCATATCTTCCTTCTAGCCTTGTGTTTTGGTGACCCTTGCTTGTCCTTTTCTTGTGTCTTCCCTCCCACTTGGCACACTGATTGCTGACCTTAGCTCCCGGCATTGACTCTCTTTCCTAGTCATTAATTTCATCTTTGAAATCGTAGCAGGACCCAGGAATTGTCTTCCACCAGATTCCGCATGGCTTCTGTCCAACCTGGGCATGTGGGCTTCAGTGCTGCCCCTCTCCTGCCAGGCTAACCCCTTGAGCAGGACTTAGCTGCTGCACTACCCTTCCTGGATGTTTTGGCCAATTAGTTATCACACTATAATAGTATCTGGTCTTTTCTCTCCCTGGCCACACAAATTAAAGAATGGAACAGTTATGATGGAGGAGAGAGAATATTGGGGCTGTGTGTGTGTCTGCCTGTCTGTGTGCAAGAATATTTTGATTCCAAGTCTATGCTAGTAGGTGAAGCTTTTTGTATCAAGAACCTTTTTATTTTATTTAACTTTATTTTATGTGCATTGGTGTGAAGGTGTCAGTTGTGAGCTGCCATGTGGGTGCTGGGAATTGAACCCGGGTCCTCTGGAAAAGCAGTCAGTGCTCTTAACCACTGAGCCATCTCTCCAGCCCCCTGTCAGGAATTTTGAACTTTGATTTATACACAAATAGCAATATTGAACCAGGTGTGGTGGCAAGTGCCTCTAATCCCAGCACTCAGGAGGCAGAGGCAGGTGGATCTCTGAGCTCGAGGCCAACCTGGTTTACAGGGTGAGTTCCAGGACAGCCAGGGCTACACAAAGAAACCCTGTCTTGAAAAACCAAAACCAAAAAAGAAAAAAAAAAGCAATACTGATGGATTGGATTACCTTCCTAGAGAGAAAAGATTAGTTCAGGTTACAGACATTTATTGGCAAGCCAAAGAACTGGAGCAGATCTAAAAGAGTGGTATATAATGGTGACAAGTGGCTGATCCTGTTTTGAGGTCTAAATAGCCACTGCTTCAGTGGCAGTGTATGATTCCGAGTATTTGGTGGCGGTTTCAACTGGTCGTGAGCAGGAGTGAAGGCACTTCTGGAATACTACAGCAGAGGTGTGGTTGGTGTTCTGTCTTCAGCAGTGAGGAGCAGAATAGACAGTTCCCAGATGATGAGGGACAGATCCCTGTGGTTAAGGCAGGTTTATTACACAGGTGTGAAATAAAAAGCACACCCACAATACTGAACGAGGCTGCTGAGCCTCTCGTTCCTAAGGGAGATCAAGAAGGTCCAGGGAAGGTCACCAAGCCACTGCTTCCAGCGAGCTCTCCACAGTCCAAG
>JAQHUG010000048.1:6892239-6926715 GCA_028555095.1 Dicrostonyx torquatus
TATTAAAGGCATGTGCCACTGCTTGGCTATTGCCTCTATTTTTTATTCTAGAATCAAGTAACCTTTCATAAAAGAGAAAAAGAGCTTCAATGAATCAAGCAGGGCAGGCTATTTTTATGCACAAAAAGCTGAAGGAAGCCAAGAGGGAAACAAACAGTAGATCTGTCTGGTCAAAGCTCATTATTTTTCTTTCTTTGTTTTCAGTCTCTCTCTGTCCTTGAACACATTGTGTAGCCTAGACTGTCATCCAATTCAGGGATGCTCCTGCCTCAGCCTTCTAAGTGCTGGGATTCACAGAGGTGTTGGATCTCCCTGGGCCTGAAGTTACAGGCAGTTGTGAGCCATCCAACAAGGGTGATGACCTTAAGTCTTCTGGAAGAGTAGGAAGATATAAACCAACACATCAGGTCAAAGCTTTCCCTGCTAGGGCTGACCTAACAAACAAATAAAAAAAAATAGACAAATGTGAGACAGAGTGAGAAAGAGAGGAGGGGAGGAGGGAGAGGAGAAAGTGGATCAGTCATTTCAAAAGGAGGAAGGAGAAAGTGGATCAGTCATTTCAAAAGCACTTTCTCTATCAAATGGGGATCAGGAAACAGAATAGTACAGAAACAGTAACTGAAGCAGGTTAGTTCAGTTAGTTCACCTCACTTTTTTTGCCTAAGGGGTATAGCCTGGGGAGCTTCACTATCGGACCCATTGAAACTGGTCTGTTGAGAAATCTGGCTGTTATCTCCTTCTCTCTCCAGGTTTCTAGGAAGATGAGGTCACAGCTTTAACTTGGTGACAGGGAACTTCAGCATAGATGACTCCATTTTTATTTTTAGTCTGGTCTGTTGAGGTGCTGGGCAAACATAATGGCTTTTTATAAAGTTTACTTAATAATGAAACTAGATATAGTGACACATGCCTGTGACCCCAACACTTTATGATGAAGGCAGGAATATCATAATTTCACAGTCATCTGCAGCTACATGATGAGTTGTCCAGCCTGGGTTAGAGAAACCCTGACTTCAAAAACCAGAGGAACTGGAAAGACAACTCAGCTGGTCAAAGCGTGTTTCTGGCTCTTCCAGAAGACTTGAGGTCAGCATCCATGTTGGATGGCTCACAACTGCCTGTAAATCCAGGTCCTGGGAGATCCAACACCCCTGGCTCCACATGTACAAACTCACATACAGACATATACACAAAACGAAAAACAGTGAAAATAAATCACACACACACACACACACACACACACACCTATAGATAGGCACACAGTGGAAGAGCAACTGAAGAAGACACCCAGGGTCAACATCAGGCTTACACACACACACACACACACATACACACAAACACAATTAAAATATACATCTTTCTTAAGGTTTGATGTGGCACGGTGACATATGCCATCAATCCCAGCACTTGGGGAGACAGATCTCTGTGAGTTTAAGACCAGCTTGGTCTACATAGTGAGTTCTAGGACAGCCAGAGTTTTGAAAGCCTGTCTCAAAATAAATAAATAAATAAATGAATAAATAAATAAATAAATAGAACTTTTTGCTATTGTTGTTTGAGACAGAGTTTCTCAGTAGCTATGGGGCCAGTCCTGGAACTTGCTCTGTAGACCAGACTGGCCACAAACTCACAGAGATCTGCCTACCTCTGCCTCTGCCTCCCAAGTGCTGAGATTAAAGGCGTGCAGGCCGCCCGGCCAATAGAACTTTTTTTTTTTTTTTTCAAGACAGGGTTTCTCTGTGACTTTGGAGCCTGTCCTAGAACTCATTCTTGTAGACCAGGCTGGCCAATAGAATATTTTAAAGAATGGGTGTGGTGGCATACATGCACCCAGCCCTCAAGAGGTAGAGTGAGGAGAATCAGAAGTTCAAAGTCTGCTTAGAGAATTCAGGCCCAGCTTGGCCTACATGAGAAAAAAAATCAAAAAAGTGAAAATTAATTAAAATAGGAAAGCTATATCCTTATGAACTTACCTGCTGATGAAGCTTTTAGTTTTTGCTTAGATATGCTGAAAATTCACTCTCTTATAGTATACAAGTCAGCGTTCTTAGTACAATCACCACCACTACCAAACTCTAGAATGTTCTATTATTTCCTACCTAAATAAACCCCACAGTCCTCATCAGTCACTTCCCCCGTTGTTCCTAGCCCCATACCTCTGACCTACCGTCTATTTCTATGGGTCTGCCCTCTTTTGGCTTTTTGTTTTGTTTTTTTGAGACAGGGTTTCTCTGTGTACCTTTGGCTGTCCTGGAACTCAACTCTGTAGACCAGGCTGGCCTCGAATTCACACAGATCTACCTGCCTCTGCCTCCAGAGTGCTGGGATTAAACACGTGCACCACCATCACCCAGCTGGATTTTAGGGTTTCTTAGAAGATCCTGGGTGAGGGATTAATAACTAACCTTCAGTTACACCTCTGAAGAAAATGTTCTTGCCCCAGGGACCATTAACTGCCTACAGGCACTCAAGGGCTGATGGGATCTCATGAGCCCACAACCCTTGATTTGGTGTTTTTTTTTTTTTCATTTTTTCTTTAAAAAAAAATTGTTTTTGAGACAGGCTTTCAATACATAGACCTGGCTGCCCTGGAACTCACTCTGTAGACAGGCTGGCTTGGAACTCACAGAGATCCCTCTGCCTCTGCCTCCTGGGTGCTGGGATTGAAGGTGTGCCTGGCGACCTTGAATTCTGGATCCTCTCTCAACAGTCTTTTTTGTTTGTTTTGTTTTTGTTTTTGAGACACAGGGTTTCTCTGTAGCTTTGGAGCCTGTCCTGGAACTAGCTCTTGAAGACCAAGCTAGCCTCAAACTCACAGAGATCTGCCTTCCTCTGCCTCTGAGTACTGGACTTAAAGGTGTGCACTACCACTGCCTGGCCCCACCTGTCTCTAAATACTGAGATCATAGGTGTGAGCCACCATAGCCAGTTCACTTTCTCCATACCCCACACCCTTCCCCACCTCCACCCCTCTGAGATAGGGTTTCTATGTGTAGCCCTAGGCCTGGAACTCACAGAGATCCAAATGTCTCTGTCCCTCGAGTGCTGGGATTAAAGGTGTGCACTACCACTGCCTAGCTGTATTTTTAATTTTGGTAAAATATAATTTCTATGTTTTTTTTTGTTTCATTGTCTAAGAAGATTTTGTCTGTTCCAAGGTCATGAAGATTCAGTCCTATATTCCCTGGATCTTATACTTTTAATCTATATCATATCCTAGCGTGGCCTCGAACTCCTCATGTAGGCAAAGATGAACTTGAATTTCTGATCCACCTGCCTCTGTTAAAAGAGCCCTGGGGCTGGAGAGATGGCTCAGTGGTTAAGAGCACTGGCTGATCTTCCAAAGGACCTGGGTTCAATTCCCAGCACCCACACGGTGGCTCACCACTGTCCGTAATTGCAACTCCAGGAGTTCTGACACCCTCACACAGACAAAAACACCAATGCACGGTAAAAAATAAAATAAAATAAAATAAAAAGCATTGAAGACTCATTAAGGAAAAGCTGTGGCCTCTTAGCCAAATGAATGAAACCTACCTCTGAGTGACATCATGCCAGTGTCTGCCCCTTTAAGAGTTCATCCATTTAAGCTGCCTAACCAAAAGACGACCCCTTGTAAGTTCAACATAAACTGTGCTAAAGAGACATGAGGAATAATTGTTGCTTCAATAATACGTATTTCCTTCCCAGAATCCTCGCCCCTTGCACCGTCTCCAAGGAGCTAGTTATCCATCAGGCCTCTGGAATACCTAACTTTGTCCCCTCTTTGGCCATTTTCAGAGGCTGATCACAGTCTCCATGTGCTTTTCCTGATATGTTGGGCCTTCCTGATCTTTTTCTTTTTTAACTTATTATTGTATTGAGTGGGCATTTTCCTGCACATTTGTCTGTGCACCGCACGCATGCCAGTTGCCGTCTGAAGCCAGAAAGGGTGCCGAATCACCTTTACCCGGAGTTACAGATTGCTACGAGCTGCCGGGTGTGTATTGGGAATTCAAACTTGGGTCCTGGGAAAGAGCAGCCAGTGCTCTTAGCCTCTGAGTGTCTCTCCAGTCCCCCTTACCCTTTTCCTAAAGCTCCACTTCCTGTTTTGTGACCGGTCTCCACACTGACTTAACCCCAGCGACAAGGCTTTCCCCTCCTTCTCTCCATTCTTCTGAGCGGCTGCCAAGACTCACAGCTTGCCTGATCTGGGATTTTCCTCTTCAACTCTATAACAAAGTTGTCCTCAAGCTGCCAATGGAGTCTCTTCCTAAATTGCTTCATCAGTGAGGCAGATTTCCCCAAGGAGGAACACGTGGCCAGAATGCTTCCACCTGCAGGACAATACGGTAGCTTCCTGAGGTTCTGGAGATCTAACCCAGGGCTCTGTGCATCCTTAGCAGACACTCCAGCAACTGAGCTACATTCATCTCCTCCATCTATTTGCTTGTTTATTTTTATGGCCCTGTGTAAGCAGAGACTGCTTGTTTTCTTCCCGGCTGCCCGGACCCGAATAATCACACAGAAACTATATTAATTACAATGCTGTTTGGTCTATTAGCTCAGGCTTTTTTTAAAGTAACTCTTATATCTTAAATTAACCCATTTCTATTCATCTATGCATCATCACCAGGCTGTGGCCTACCAGTAAAGTTCTGGTCTCCCTTGGCAGCTACATGGCATCTCTCTGACTACACCTACTCTCTCTATATATCTCTTCCAGCTTGGCTATATTCTGCCCTGCTATAGGCCAAAGCAGCTTCGTTATTAATCAATGGAGATAAAACATATTCACAGCATACAGATTCCCACATCAGTTCTAGTGATTGGACCCAGGGCTCAAGCATGGAAGGCAAGTTCTCCGCTGCCCACCTGGCATCAGGGTTTCTCTGTATAACAGCCCTAGCTGTCCAGGAATTTGCTCTGTAGGCCAAGCTGGCCTGTCTCTGCCTCCTGAGTGCTGGGATTAAAGGCATGTGCTACCACTGCCCGGCTTCAGGCAAGTTTTTTACCACTAAATTACATGCTCAGCTCTCTTTTTAACTTTTATTCCAAAGCAAGGTCTCACTAAACATACAAAGAAACAAACAAAACAAAACAAAAAAACCAAAAATGTATTTTTGGCCTTAGAAATTTTATTACTGCCTCAGTCTCCTTTCCTGCTTGGGGTACAGTCCTGTCTGCACCGGCAGGTCGGCTGTACCACACACTTACCAAATAACCTCCAGTTAGGCAAGGATAAAAGGGAATCTTGCATGTTGCTAACAGCTGTATATTCAGGTAGTACTTTTTTTTTTTAAGATTTCACTTTAAATTTAGAGTGTGTGTATATGTGTGTCTAGGTCTGTGCTCTTGTGACTGTAGGTGGCCAAGGAGAGACAAATATCCCTAGAGTTACAAGTGTTTGTGAGCCAATATGTGGGTGCTGGAAACTAAACCAGGATCCTCTACAAGTTCAGTACCAGTTCTTTGTTTGTTTTGTTTTGTTTTGTTTTTCTGAAGTAGGGTTTCTCTGTGTAACAGCCCTCGCTGTCCTGGAACTCACTCTGTAGACCAGGCTGGCCTCGAACTCAGAGATCCCCCTGCCTCTGCCTTCCAAGTGCTGAGATTAAAGGCGTTCATCACCAGTTCCGGAGTGTTGAGAAACCCTGCCTCAAAAAACGCAAAAGCAAAACAAAACAAAACCATTATGTCAAACGGCACACTAGAAGGAACATAAATGTTGATCATTAAGAGATTGGGCGAGGGGGCTGGAGAGATAGCTCAGAGGTTAAAACTGCCTGCTCTTCCAGAGGTCTGAGTTCAATTTCCAGCAACCACATGGTGGTTCACAACCATCTGTAATGAGATCTGGTGTCGCCTTCTGGCCTGTAGACAAACATGGAGGTAGAATACTGTACATATAATAAATTAATTTTAAAAAAGAAAGAGACAGACTGGGTGAGCTGGGCAATGGTGGTACTTGCCTTTAATCCTAGCACTCTGAGGCAGAGGCAGGCAGATCTCTGAGTTCGAGGCCAGCCTGATCTACAGAGTGAGTTCCTAAATAGCCAGGGATACACAGAGAAGCCCTGTCTTGGAGAGAGAGAGAGAGAGAGTGGGTGAAAAAATTATGATGTTTCCATTTATACAATAAAAAAAAGCTGTAGCCAGTAGTAGATGGTGGGCACACATTAATCCCAGCACTCTGAGGCAAAGGCAGGCAAAACTGTGAATTTGAAGCTAGCTTGATCTACAAAGCAAATTCTACAAGACTATGCAGACAAACCCTGTCTCAAAACAATCAAACAAACAAAAAAGGTGCATCCTTTAAAACTAGTGGCCAGCTAGGCTTGGTGGCACATGCTTTAAATCCCAGCACTTTGGAGGCAGACGAAGGAGGATCTCTGAGTTCCAGGCCAGCTTGGTCTACAAAGTGAGTACCAGGACAACCAGAGCTACACAGAAAAATCCTGTCTCAAAAAACTTAAAAAAAAAAAAAGTTAAAAGAAGTGGCCGATGAAGACAGGTGTTGTGGCACACACGTTTGAAGTCAGCACTCAGGAGACAGAGACAGGCTATATTGTACTGTGACATTTTTCTTATGTTTATACACAGAAAAGGAAAGATACAGCACGCATGTGGTACACAAACATGCAAGCAAAACACCCACATGTATAAAATAATAAAAATTTTAAAATAACTTTTAAAAAGTAGAGAAAAACAAAGTTTTATTTTGTAGATGAATATCCCTAAGGGATAAGTATTATAGAAAATTATCCAATGTCGTATTCAAAAGAAATGTCTGGGACCTTCAAGATGGCGCATAAGTAATGACACCTGCTGCCAAGCCTGAGAAGCTGAGTTTGACTCCCAGGGCCTACGTGGTGGAAGGACAGAAGTTAGTCCTGTAAATTGTCCTCTGCCCTCCTTGTGGGCAGTATGGCATACACATGCCCATACAAGCCCGCAAAATAATAAAACAGTGTAATTTTTTATTTTATTTATTTATTTATTTTGGTTTTTCAAGTCAGGGTTTCTCTGTAGCTTTGGAGCTGTCCCAGAACTCACTTTGTAGACAAGGCTGGCCTCGAACTCACAAAGATCCTCCCTCCTGCCTTTGCCTCCTAAGCACTGGAATTAAAGATATATGCCACCACTGCCTGGCGTAATAAAACTTTATTTAATATTTAAAAAACTCATAGCCCTCTTTGGGAAAAAAAAACTCAAATGTAATATATACAGCACTTCCTCAAGAGTGTGCTGTTTTTCTTCATTTCTGAAGTAAGAGTGTCTCTTGTCATTCATATGGCTATCTGAATGCTGGTCCCCTCTCCCCTCCTCCCTCCTCCCTGCACTGATGAGGTGGTGCTCTCACAAGCTGACACTTGAGGCAGAGTCACAGATACAGAGCAAAGACACCAAAATGTGAACAGTGATTGCTCCACAAGGGACATTTTTTTAAACAGATTTTTTTTTTTAAGTGATGAGCATTTTTTTAAAAAAAAAAAATTATTTCATTTTCTGGCTACAGTTTCCCCTCCCTCCTCTCCTCCTAGTACCTTCCCTGACCCCCCAGAATTTTTTTTAAGATTTAGTCTAAGGATTGGAGGAGCCAAGGGGGTCAAGGTCATCACAAGGAAACCGCAGAAACAACTAACCTGGGCTCATAGGAACTCACAGACTCTGGACCAACAGCCAGGGAGCCTGCATGGGACTGGTCTTGGCCCTCTACTGATATGTGACAGTTGTGTAGCTTGATCTACTGTAGGACTCTTAGCAGTGGAATGGGGGTCTGTCCCTAACACCTTGGCTGGCTTTTGGAAACCTACTCCCCATACTGGGTTACCTTGCCCAGTCTTAATACAAAGAGAGGAGCTTAGTCCTACCTCAACTTGATATGCTGTGCTTTACTGACACCCTTGGGAGGCCTGCCCCTTTCTGAACAGAAACAGAGGAGGAATGGATGGGGGAACGGGGGGGGGGGGCGGGGAATGGGAGGATGGAAGGGAAGTGAAACTACAGAATACAAAATAAATGAAAAAAATAATAAAAAAAGATTTATTCTATTTTTATGTGCATTGCTGATATCTGGGTGAAGGCACCAGATCCTCTGGAGCTGGAGTTATAGACAGTTGTGAATTGCCATGTGTGTGCTGGGATTGCACCAGGGTCCTCTGGAAGAACAGCCAGTGATCTTAACTACTGAGCCATTTCTCCAGTCCCCAGAACAGATATTTTTATTTTAAATTAATTAATCAATTACTTGTGGGTACTTGAGGACTGAATCTAGGGCCTCTCACACATGCTAGGTCGATGTTCTACCATCGAGATATATCTCTAAGACCTTTATTTTATTATTTTTATTTTATTTTATTCTCTAGACAGGATTTCTCTGTGTAGCCCTGGCTGTCCTGGAACTCCCTCTGTAGACCAGTCTGGCCTCGAACTCACAGAGATCCGCCTGTCTCCGCCTCCCAAATGCTGGAATTAAAGTCATGCACCACCAATGCTCAGCTATTTTTTAAAAAATTAATTAATTATTGTTTTCAAACAAGGTTACATTCTGTAACCCAAACTGGCTTGAGATTTACTAAGTAGCTCATATGGGCCTTGAACTTATGATCCTCCTGCTCTGCCTACTGAGTAGCTGCAATTACAGGCCAGGCTGACCCTTTCATTCCTTCTGTCTGTTTTCCAAGTTTGCGACAGTACATGCACAGATAATCGTGACATGAAGCTTGCAGCCTGGCTGCCCTGGTTCCAGGGATGAGAGTGCCAGGTTATCTGGGATTTGATCTCTACCAACCCAGAAACCACTGCTTTAAGGAGTCAGTTAAAGCACCTCAGAGAGCAGTCAGGGTCTGGAGTGAGGGGGAACTGTCTGCATATCCACTGCAGAGGCTCTTTGCTGGCCGGGGAGCAGGTAAGGAGAACTGGGCAACAGATGGTGGCTTTAGGCAGCAGAAGCTGGACTCTGATCAGCCCTCACAGCTCCTGACAAGGAAATCCCTGTGTGCTCCGAGAGGCACCAGATGGTACGGTGCACGCCACTGATGGCAGGAAGGGCACTCAGCTGTTTTTGAGTCTAGCTCAGGGGCACATTTTAGGTCATTCAGGCGAGACCTGGGGCTGCAACAGACAAGGAATCTGACCTCTTGGATAGTCAAAAAATCAGGTTGAGATGAACTCTGTGCTGAAGGGTAAGAAAAGTACAGGGGCAGCAGCCACACATTTTGGCCCCAGCAGAAAGTTGGGAGCCCAGAGGAAACAGAGTACTCTGGAACCTGGTGGCTGACGGAGGATCTTGGGCTTACATTGCGGCTGGGGTGGGGAAGAGAGCATAAAACCCTGGCTTATCACGGAGCATCAACCAGGTGGGCACATCTGAGGTGAGAGAGGCTGGGGCAGGATAACATTGTTCAAGGCCAGACTGGACCACATAGTGAACTCCTGTCTCAAAAGACAAAACAGGTCTGGTGAGATGACTCAGCCACTAAAGGCGATGCCACCAAGTCTGAAAATCTTAGCAGAACTGACTCTTGCAAGTCCTTCCACATGTGCTCTGTGACACGCTCATGGCCACACATAAACAAAATACAGTAATAAGTGTAAAAAATTATATATACAAAATAAAATTTTCACAGGTAACCTGAGACTCAGGTCACAGAGTTTGTTCAAAAGCATACATGGGGATGAGAATCCCACCTTGCTAGAATCCTCCAACAATTCTAATTCATCATAATGGCAGGGAAGGAAACCAGGGTGCTTTTCTGTTTTTTTGAGGTAGAGTTTCACTAAGTTGCCCAGGCTGGCTCCTGTGGCACAAAACATAAAAGCCCAAAGACAGATATTGGGGTTCAACCTGAAGGTCAGAAAAGTAAAACAGCCAACCACTGGCTCTTACCACCACTTCCTCAGTCTGTAAAGGAGATCCTGCCTCGAGAAATCCTCAGCTTCCCACATGCTCAGAACATAAGCACATGCCTCTATATCGGGCCGGGTTTTGTAAACTCTTTTACTCCTTATAGACATACACAATGAAATATATTTTATTATTTGTTTTCATTTATTTATATATATATATGTTTTGGTTTTTCGAGACAGGGTTTCTCTGTGGCTTTGGAGCCTGTCATGGAACTAGCTCTTGTAGACCAGGCTGGTCTCGAACTCACAGAGATCCACCTGCCTCTGCCTCCCAAGTGCTGGGATTAAAGGCGTGTGCCACCACCGCCCATCTTTTTACATTTTTTGATATTATTTATTTTATTACTTATTTTAGGCCAGGTTTTGCTGTCCAGTCCTGACTGGCCTGAAACATTCTATGTAGAGCAGGGTGGCTATAAACTCACTGTGCCTCCAGAGTGCGGGAATTCAAAAGTGTACATCACCAGATCTAGTTTTTTTTGTTTTGGGGACAAAGTCTAAGTATATAAACCTGTCTGGCCTGGACCAGCTTGGTCAGTACATCTGTCTCTGGAATTAGATGCGCTGTTCTGCATGACTCTATGTAAATTTCAGAGGGGGAAATGGGAAGGGCACAGAAATAGCTGTGAGGACTAGTAGACCAAAGAGGTGAGAATAACCTCCAGGGAACCCTCGGCAACAGAGGAATCCAGCCTTTAACAGCTGCCAGCAAACCCATTTGGCTTCACTGCCCATTTCCCAAACCCAGCAGAAAGTGGACGACGGTTCTATCCCAAGGACCCTAGACGGGATGGAGGGGCAATGTGTGCAAACGTCCCCAGTACAGCACGGGGCACAAGGACAGCACTTCATCATTAGACTTGACTGTCCAGAAAGAAATCTGGTTCCTGGGAGCTGGAGAGATGGCTCAGAGGTTAAGAGCATTGACTGTTCTTCCAGAGGTCCTGAGTTCAATTCCCAGTGACCACTTGATGGCTCACAACCATCTATAACAAGGCCTGACACCCCCTTCTGTCATGCAGGCAGAACACTGTATACATAATAAACAAATATTAAAAAAAAAAAAGAAACCTGCTTCCCTTCACAAGGGTCCTACAGTGGGATGAGGCTGTCTGCATTCTGGCCACCCTCCTGTTTCTGTTTTTACCTTTTGGTGATTTCTCTTTGGTTTTTCAAGACAGAGTTTTTCGGTGCAGCCCTTGGCTGTCCTGGAACTTGCCCTTAGACAGAATGGCTCAAACTAGTTCCTAACACCTGTTTGCATTTCCCTTTCCTCAACCTAAGCTGTCCAATTCTCGATCCTCGGTACACCTGACATCATCTACCATGTGCACATTTGCAAAGGCCCTCGGGTACTCTCAAGAGGGCCCCACGCTTCTCACCATAACCATCTAGAAATGTGTAGCCTCAGATTCCCTCCTCTTCCTTTCCCCTCCCTCCTCTTTCCAGTGTGTGTGGGGATGGAACTCGAGGTCATGTGCATGCTAAGCTACCACTGACCTCTAGCCCTGTCCCTAGACGTCAGATTCTTTAAGAGCTCTCATTTGTTCTCCACGCCGTGTTGCAGAGATAAAGGGAGGAACTGGCATGACAGCACTTTAATGTGTCCCTGTGGCTCTGTGTGCACTCAGTGCAGCAGAGCACGTGTGCAGAGGCCAGAGAAGAACTTGTGGGAAGCAGCTTTCTCCTTCCAGCCTGTCAGTTCTCTTGCCAGACCCGAAAGAGCAATGCTTCTGTAGCCTGAGTGGTGGTGTTTCCTCTCACAGCGTTTGTGGAAGGCTTGGGTCATCTGCTACTCTGAAGTGAGGAACATGTCCAAAGTTACCAGTGCTCAGTATTTGCTCTCTGACATTTCAAAGTTTACTGTAATTCACGCACATTCTATACACAGGTGGTTTAAGATGAAAAAAGTGCTTGCTAAGTATTTTTTATTACTTACTCAGTGGACATTAGCATCCATGGAACTGAAAAGACATCCACTTGTACAGTTGCCTCTAAGAGACTAAAACGTTTTCACCATCCCTCATTTTCTTCCATCTTTAGCTCAAACCATACATTCCTGGACAAGATAGTAACTGCAGGTTAGCTATGACCGCATATGGTCCCTCTTCCTCACACAGACCCATTAGCACTGACATTAAGCACAGCAATATTTAACACCAGGCCCTGTGACAGCAGCCCCTTCAGGCCCTTGGACTGACAGTCCTGTAGATGTTGGCAGGGCAATGGGACACACCCTGTGCTGCCTGTGTTATTTATGCCTCTGGCAGTGAAGCCCCTGACAAAGAAGCATGTCACTGGAACACATGCTCTTTGTTCACAGAGGTGCATGCCAGCACCGGCTGTGCAAGAAGGCACAGTGCCCTGTCTGTAGTCTCTCTTCCTGGACTCACCCGCTTTCTTTTTATTTGTTGCATGCTGTGGCTGTGTTTATTAATTACTTTGTAGCTTAATCTTATAAAATACACATTTATCCTGTTGACCATTCACCACTGGAAAGTCTTTTCTACTGTAGAGTTTGCCTTTAGGAGATAACAGTCTCAGTGTACTAGTTAGGATTAATCCACCCTCCTTGGGAGGCACCAGGCTACACCTCTCTAGCAGAGACTATCCTTATCAACAGCAGCACAAGATGACTCGTGGGGGCCACCTGATCCCATAGGCTCCCTCAACTGTTCCCCATCTGCTGTACCAAAGTAAGAGTCCCTGAGGTGACTCACTTTAGACTAGGGGTGCAACAAAATATATATATATATATCAGATTAGGAGCCAGACCTCTAAGACTTAACCTTGTTGGGGCTACTGAGAGTGATTAAGCTTCAATTCCTCATTCTTGCAATTAAAATATCACCAACTTCACCGGAGATTAAACAGAAAATAACACAGCCAAACCCTTAAGAGTCAGAGGTCTGTGACTGTTAGTTTATGGAAGTGTCTTGGTAGTGTTTTTTTTTTTTTTTTCAAAAGCTTCTTTGCATAGCTAGTGAAGTCATCCATCACCTTATAGTTAGAGAGCTTTGGTGACAAGGAGCACACCACACCCTTCCTTTCCCCACATTCTCTTGTCTTAGGTCTTCCAGACTCCAACTGGAGGCATAGATGAGTCTACACTTAGAAAACATTCCCCATAACCTTCAAAATTTTTCTCTTGAGTTGCTATTTCTGAAACTGACATATAATCCATTTAAAAGTTTGAGCTCCTAAGGCAAAATGGAATGGAGAAAGGCTTTTTCAACAAAAATCTTAGGGTAAAGTATAGAATTTTGTTTTTCTTTATGCTTAATCTTTGGTGCCTCTGTTTAATATCAGAAGCAAGCAGGCACCCGAATTAACACACTAAATTCCCTCACCCCAACGTTGTGCTTTAAATTCCAAAACCCTTGAGATTAGGCCTGCCCAGGATTCAATTGAATGGAGATCAAGAATGTATATACCTTCCACGAGTGCCTCAGACGGTGGATACTGAGGTTTCTTCAAAATTGCTAATGGTTTTCTTTGCTAGTAGCTCCTATTAAAATTCTTAAAAGCAGCATTTATGTAACATTCTTTTGTTTCTTCTTGGCTAGTTTGTAGTTATGTACTGATGAAGCAATAAAGTTTTAAGGTATATTTTTTAAAATATTTAAAAACAAGCGCCAAGGGTTAAGTCTCCTGAACTGGGATGCCCGATGCTGCTGCCCATTCCGTAGTGCAACCGCCTCGCTGGTGCCACGCGGTACAACCCGATCAGGCAGTGATCACACCCTCATGAGGGTCCTCGAAGGCACTTCCGACATCTCTGAACCTAAAGGCTGTGGGGTCAGGCTGTTGGCCCCAGGCTGGGGGGATGAGGTGAACCCCAAAGCCACAGCCTCTGAGGGCATCGGAAGGCTAGGGCGAGCGGGTCGGCGGGTGGAACTGGGTCCGGGACACCCCCGAAGGCGCGAGGCAAAGGCTGTCCGACAGACGTGCAGGCGAGAGTGGGAGGGGGTCCCCGGCCCCGGAAGGTCTTACATCAGCCAGCCCACGTGCGACCCGAGGGCCAGGAGGCGCGCGCGGCCCGGGAGGCGGTGCCGCAGTCCGGGCTGAGCTTAGGGCGGCCCCGCCCCGCCCTCCGTGCGCCTCCCTAGTCCGTGCTGCAGCCCGGGCTCCAGAGCCGAGCGGCGCCGCGCAGGGCCGAGTGGAGCCGAGCAGCCGCCGCATCGCGTCGCCGGTTTAAGCGCAGTGCGGGGCCTTGGCCGGGGGCGGCGGTAGTGAGGCCAGCGCCGCGCTCCAGCCCCCTTTTCCCTCCATGGTTTCTCTCCGCTCCCGCGAGTAACTTGGCTCCGGGGGCTCTGCTCGCCCGCACGCCCGCACGCCGCACGCCGCTCGGGACCACGCCGCCTCCGCCAGCCGCCTCCTTCCGACGGCCCTCGCCGCGCAGGCCGGGTCGCCTCTCCCCCCTCCGCCCCCGATGCGGAAAGTTAAGTTTGAAGAGGGGGGACGAGGGAAACATGGACATGAAGAAGAGGATCCACCTGGAGCTGAGGAACCGGACCCCGGCAGCAGTAAGCAGAACCCCTTGGGCGCCCGCGCCCCCGATGACTTGCAAGTAATGGTGGCCACCTGCGGGCCACCGGGCTCCGGCCACGGCGCGGGGAAGGCGCTGCTCGCAGCTCGGACGGGGACAGGGGAAGGCGGGCGGAAGGCGCGGAGGGGGGAGCGAGCGCGCGGGCATTAACTCTTTGGCGCCCGCGGGCCCCCGTGGCCACGGGGAGGACGGCGGGTGGAAAAGCAAACTTTGAGCCGCTCGCCCGCTCGGTCCTCTCCCGGAGGGAGCGCGTGTGCGTGTGGCCGGCGGCGAGGGCGGGCGCGGGGGTTGTGTAACGCTGGGAGCCATGTTTGCAGCCTCCCGGGATGCGCGGCCGGGCGGAGGCCGGGCCTGCCGAGGAGCCGCGCCGCCAGGCCCGCCGCGGGGCCGGCCCGGCTTCCATGTGCCCCGCGGCCGGCGGGGAAGCGGCTCGGGAGGCGTCGCGGGCCGCGCCTTGGAGGGGGGTTCGGGTCCCTGAGGGGCGCGGAGCCCCTCGGGCGCGGCCTGGCGCGGAACGGGGGAGGGGCGGGCTTGGCGGCGGAGGTGGCGCAACCGCCGCCCCTCCCGAGGCCAAGTTTGAAAAAAGGATGCGCTTCCCGCCATTTTTCAAGCCTAAAAATACAACTTTGCCCGGCTCGCCTTCGCCCTCGGCCTTGCCCACGCGGGCCTCCCGGGTTCGGCCGAGCACCGTCGCCGCGGTGGCTTCGCCCTCCCCCGCGCCGCCGCCCGGGGCCTTGCCCGAGAGGGAGGCCGGCCCCTCGGTGTGGGCGGCCGGCAGCTCCGCGCGCCAGCCGGGGCGCGCCAGAGCGCCATGTTGGCGGGCGCCGTCTTCCTCCGCCGGGTGAGCCGGCCGCCCTCGCGCTGCCTGTCGGTCCCCGGGCTGCCCCCGCCCCGCGGGCTCGGCTCCGCGCGCGCTGGAAGCGCGGCACTCGGCCACCGCCGCCGCCTCATCCCCTCGCGGGCGCCCTCCCCCTTCTTAAAAGGGCAACGGTGGCCGACGCGGGGCTGGGGTGGCCTGGGCCCCGCACGTGCTCCGCGCGGCCTCTGCGACCGACCCTGCGCAGGCCGCGGGCCCGACGCCGCCCTCGTTCTCCGCGGCGCCGGTGGCCACGACTCTGGGACGGGGTGTGGGGGGGGCGGCCCGAGCTGGCGCGCGCAGGTGGCTGTGGCTAACAAGTTGGGAACTTGTGGCGATGGCCTGCCTACGTGCGCCTGGCACGCCCGAGGCTTTGTGTTCCTGCCACAGGCCTTGAGGTCGGCCCCACCGAGGTGCGGGGCGGTCCCTGAGGACTGATTGGGTGGTGTCCCTCTTCCCGGGGCCTTGAGGATCTCACCGGCACGTGTCCCTTCCATCTCTCAGTCAGACATTTTGTGCCCACCACGTGCTGGGAGATTGAGATGGTTTATCTTCTTCCTTCAACTTGCAAAGATGAATTAATACTTTAAGTCCAGGCGAGCCACAAAAATCAACAGAGTGAGAAATAGCTAAATTTTGCTAAAAGACCCGTTTTCAACTGAAACCGTCTTGCCATGGAAGTATAAAAGTGTATCTGTGACTACACGTTTAAAGCGCCCAAAAGCAACAAGTGGTTGGTTGGTACTGCACTGGACATCCTTGGTCTTCCAGGATCATTGAAGTTATTGATTTACCCACAGTAGGCAAGGGCCTGAGAAACGGTGTAAACGAGACATGGGCCTTCTGGGCCCCAGATTCGTGGGCCACGTTAACTTGCATTAGAGGGGCCTTGTGAAAGAGCCAGATTGTGGAGGTGTGAAGGGGAATCTCCCTAGGGGGAGCTGGACCATTGGCTCATGCTTGTTTGGAAGAACTTTGACCTCGGGCTGAAGGGTTTGAAGGGGAAGGTGCTGTAGATATTTTTGTGATTTTATTTTTTTCCGAAAGTCAGGGTCTCTTCTAAGTTTTCATCCCCCTGCCTCAGCCTCCTGAGAGCTGGTCCTATCACAGCCAGTAATGCTGCAGTTTGGGGGCTCTGAAAAGGCGTTTTCCAAGTGTCATAAGGGTTAAAAGTGAGAAGTTTAGAGATGGCGCTTTTTAAGTGAGCTCATCTCTCTTGAGTGTGATGTCGCACGCCTTTTGATTCTAGCACTCAGGAGACAGAAGCAGGGAGATCTCAGTAAGTATGAGGTCAACCTTGTCTCAAAACAAAAACAGGTAATGTCCCAAAACATACTGCAGAAACGTGTGCTAGGGAGTAAGGTTGGCCCTTGCGACCCTACAGGCTTGTCATGCGGGGTGCCAAAAAGATCCCAGGTCCCTGCTCAATGTGGTTGTTTTTTTTTTTTAAGTAATTATTTTCATAAGTGTTTTGCCTGTGTAAGGGTGTAAGAATGTAATTACAGACAGTTGTGAGCAGCCATGTTGGGTGCTTTGAATTGAACCCTGGCCCCCTGGGAGAGCAGTCATTGTCCCTAACCTCCGAGCCTTGTCTCCAGCCCCTGAGTGTACTTTTAAAGTCAAATGAGGTCTAAGTGAAGGGGGTGAGTGGGGTTTGATATTTAAATACATATTGGTGTTTAAAACTAAGTGATGTGTGTGCTTTTGCTTGCGGTGTCCTTGTGGGGTTATTTGAATATTGGATATCTCCGCAATATTTCCCATCTTGGTGGTGGGCTCGTTTTCCTTTAAAGTATGTAAGGCCCAAGATAACATGTTCAGGACCATATACTATACTATACTTCCATTAGTTATAAACATGGGTGTGCCCTTTTCCTCAAAGGAGATTTTTAAATACTTCTATTTTTTTTCAAAGTTCAAACCAACTCTTGTAGAAGAGTGTATTTTCACAATGGGGGAAAAATGGCATTAAAATGACATCACCCCCCAAAAAAATAGAATTTCAAAAGATTTTATGTTCAAGCATAGGATGAAGGTGCTGGGGATTGGACCAAGGACATTTGCCCTATCAGCTCCCAGCCTTGTCTCCTAGGAACTTAGTTTGTGAACTAGATGGGAGACTCTTGGTGCCAGATCTCACGCAGTATGGGGCTATTGGTTCATTCGCCAGCATTGCCGTCCCCCCAAATAGGAAAGAGTTTTTACTGGGACTAAATTGCACAGTGCTAGAACATACGTGCCACAGAAGCTGGTGGGATTTTTCAGTAAGGGGAGAAAGCGCGGGCACACAGTAGCAGGCATACCTCGGTCATGCAGCTGCTGTGCTCCGAAGTTGGAAGGCGGCCTACTCTGGTATGAGGTTCTCAACTTCCGTTCGCACACACAGGCTGCTGTGTGTGTCCCTTCTCACCCACAGCCAGGGACAGCTAACCCTCTGCCCGGAGTTGGAAAACCAAGTAGCTTCATACTGGAGTTTTTTTTAAAAAGGAATTTCTCTCCCCTCCTTCCCCCCAGTCTTGGTGTGCTGTGTACTTACACTAATCAGTCTGTCCCCTGGCTCACTGGGGAAGCACATCTTCCTTTTTTATTGTCCTCTTTGTGGCCCCCACCCCTAAGTTTTGGCAACTGTTGTTTAGTGTGATATAATTCTGAGCTCTATGGGATATTCTAATTGGTTGCATAGCAACTAATTGGGGTTGTTTTCCTTTGTACAGTAATACATCTTTAACGAAAATTAGATGCAGATAAGCCAAAAACGGTCGATAAAAATATGCAGTACACACTTAACCTTTCCGTGCATTTTGTTTGGTGTGTGGCCTACAAAATTGCTTCATTTTGTTCCTAACTTGGACCGTGTTATAAACATGGACTGTCTGGTGCTTAGAGAAGAGCCCCAGTGTCTGTCTAATTGCTTTTCAGAATTGTTCTCTTTAATCCACACTTAGGACACAGGCATTTCCTCTTCTAGGGTGGGGTATCTTTCTCAACTTTCCTGCCATCTGAGCCCACTGAAGGACTGTTGCTATGAATATGACCCTAGTTATCTTTGGATTTTTAAAACGTGTGTGTGTGTGTGTGTGTGTGTGTGTGTGTTTGCGCATGTGAAGTCAGAAAAACGGCTTGTGGGAGTTAGTTCTCTCCCCCATGTGGGTCTCAGGTTGTTAGCAGCGAGCATTTTTACTGGTGACCCGTCATCCTGGCTGTCTTGGAACTTGCTGTGTAGGCCACCCTGTCCTTAAACTCAGTTTCAAAACCTGCTTCTGCTGGGTTCTGGGACTAAAGGTGTGTGCCACCATGCCCAGCTTCACCTCCTTTCTCCTCCCAAATTCTGGGGTTGAAGGTGTGCATCACTGCTGTGGATTTTCGGGGTGCTGTGCATCTGACCTTGGGTCTTCTGCATACTATAAGCAAGCACTACCAACAACTCCATTCTCAGCCTTGTCCTTTATTTGTTGTTTATTTTGCTTTTCTGAGATAGGGTTTCTCTAGGTACCCACGGCTGTCCTGGAACTCCAAATCCTCCAGGCTCTGCCTCCCAAGTGCTGGGATTAAAGGTGTTTTCTGCCATGCCTGCCCAGCCTTGTCATTTTATTGTGGTTTAGGGATTGAATTCAAGGCTCCCGGCTTCTGAATTAACCATACTACCCAGCTCTACCCCTTTGCCCTCTGTGAATACATTGCAATCATTATTGTTTTCATTTTTGAAATTAAAAAAATTATGTGTGTTTCACTGTTAAGTTTCTGTGGGGGTCAGAGAACAACTTGGGGGATCTATTGTCCCGTTTGAGTTTATGGGGTATTTGGTATAGGGCAGTCTTTTCATAAAACAGCACATTTAGTTCACTGCAGAGAGAAGCAGGTATGGCAGTAACAAACCACTGCCGTGATTGCCATAAATATGAGGACAGTGGTGTGGAGAGTCAGAATATGGGCCTAACATGGACTTGTGAAATTTCACAGTCCATTTCCAATGACACTCTTCCTCCAACAGTGCCCTACCCACTAATACTTCTCAAGTAGTGCCACTCCCTGGGGACCAAGCATTCAAATACATCAACTTAAGGGGGGCATTTATTCAAACCACCATAACTCAAAATTTCATTTAATTTCTGGGTCTTTTTCCTCTCCTAGGACAAGTATGTAGCAGGGGGGAATTGCCCAGTCCTGACCGTAGCTAAAATTGGTCATTTCTAGAGTAACTGAAGGAATGGAACTGAGAGAGGGTTGGAAAGGAAGAAAAGGAAACTTAGTGAAAAAGTGCCGAATATTTGACATTACTCGTAACTAGAAAACCCAGTGCAAGAGAGCTAGAGAAAAGCTGGTGGGGCCACTCAGGAGAGCAGAGGCAGGTGGATCTCTGGGTTCCAGGCCAGCCTGGGGTTATACAGTGAGACTGTGTCCTAAAAATAAAGTAAGAATTAAATAGCTGGCTTCAAACTCTAGTTGAGGATGACCTTGAACTCCTGATCCTGCTGCCTTTTCGTGCAAAATGTTGGGATTGCAAGCCTGAGGCACTGTGCCATTTGGGTTTAAGATTTTTTTAATTTTAGTTCTTAAAACATACTTTATTCAAAGTAAGTTCAATGGAGAATGACCAATATGAGTAAATTTGGCCTCAAAAATTAAACTTTTCTGTCTCTGAGCAGAAGGCTGCCCTGCTGGGCTCTCCAGTCACAGTGTGCAGGTTGGGGGCTGCCTTTCCATATTTCGGGGTTTGTTTGAGACTGAGTCTTACTACCCTTACTATCCTTACTGTCCTAGAACTCACAGTAAATGCTGGGTTTAATGGTGTGTGCCACCATGTCTGGCTGCTTATGAAATTAATAAAGTATTTTTATTTGTGTATATCTGCATCCCTGCCACATGTATTAAGGCCCCCAGAGGCCAGAAGAGGATGTCAGATCCTCTGGACCTGGAATTGGATGCCGTTGTGAGCCACGTGCTCACAGTTTGGGCACTGGAAACTGACGGAGGCATTGCTGAGCTGTCTCCCCAGGCGCATAATTCTTGTTTTGAGTCTGTGTCTCATGAACAGAGGCTTCCTTCGAACTCTTCCGCTTAGACCAAGGTTGAGCTCAGACTTGCTATTCCACACTTGCCTATGCGCTAAGATTACAGGCATGTACCACCATCGTGCCTTGCGGCCTCTTTTTCTAAGATGATCTTGAATCTGTGGTCCTACTGCCCCCACCCCTGAGAAGTGGGCATAACTGTCTTGGACCACCAAGGCTCTGTTGAGAACTTTACACAGACCAGAATGCAGCTAACCAGTAGTATTTGTAGACTTTCTCTGAGCACAGCCCTAAGACTTGGCCTTAGGTGGCAGATCCAGCTGGGCTTACTCTCTGGTGGCTTATCCTGCTGTGCTTCTGGAGCTCCATTCTCAGCATTTCTGGAAAAGTCGGGGCTGTCTTCTCTTAGCCTAGTACCCTCTGCTCTAAGTCTTCCCTTGGGTGAGTGTTTTCTGAGCTTGTCTCCCTTTGGAAGTTAGTCCTCACCTGTGCTCATCTTGGGGGGGGGTCTGTTTTGCCTTTACCAGGTCAGTGTCTTCCCAGCCCCTTTTGTTTTTTTGATTTTTTTTTTCCCCCTAAATTTAAAAAAAAATTCTGTGTGTATGATGTGGAAGTACCAGGTAGTACATGTGGAGGTCAGAGGTCAACTGTATAGTCAGTTCTCTGGTATTTTTACAGGGTTTCTCTGTTGTAGCCCTGGCTGTCCTGGAGCTCACTCTAGCCCAGGCTGGCCTTGAACTCAAAGAGACTCACCTGCCTCCGCCTCCTGACTTCTGGAGTTAAAGGTGTGTGCCACCACCACCTGTCCTCTGCTGCTCTTTTTATGTGAGTAACAAGGATTGAACTCCTTCAGGCGTGAACAGCAGTGCTTCCCCAAGCACCAATCTTGCTAGTCCTAGTGACAGAATGGCTTGTTATAGTCCTGTTTCACCTCCCAGGTGTGATGGGTCTTATTTTCATTTATATTTTTGAAGATTTGCTTTGTAGTTGAGGCTGACTGGGATTGTTTAGCTTAGCCAAGCTGCTGAGGTTACAGATGTGGGTCACTACTCCCGCCTTGTTTAATTTATTTTTTTAAATGAGACGTCCACCGAAACTCAGGGTCTGTATGTCCAGCTGCCTGTGTGTGCCTGTACTTCCCGTGGTATTATTCATTTTCTCCTCAAAAAAAAATGTTCCTTGTAGGTCCTCATTTCTCTGAACCAGAACATAAAACCTGTCTGATCACCATCCATATCCAACCCTAAACTCAGGCCTGCGTGTCAGCTACTCTAACAGCCCTTTCTCCCAACTGCCTCTCGATAATCTGCATTTTGCTGTTTGCCTTAGCCTACTTGTTGTGGCAGAGTTTCTTTGTATAAAGGCGACGTGGACTTTGAATTCAGAGTGCACCTGCCTCTGCCCCAGTGATGGAGTTGCTGTGATATTTTGGCCCCCAGCCCCAGTAGTAGTTTCTCATGACCCCTCCCAGTGGTTAAAGTAGAATATTGGCAACTGAAAGAACTATCCAGGAGGTGATTTTTATCCCTACCTGGGAGGCAGTGTAACATGCTCTTTCATCCCTCTTACTTTGGACGTAATAATGTCTTTTTGTTTTGTTTTGTTTTTCGAGACAGGGTTTCTTTTTTTTTTTTTTTTGGTTTTTCAAGACAGGGCTTCTCTGTAGCTTTGGAGCCTGTCCTGGAACTAGCTTTCTTGTAGACCAGGTTGGTCTCGAACTCACAAAGATCCTCCCATGAGGCATGACCTTAAGGTCATGCACCACCACTGCCCAGCCATTAATGTCATTTTTATATGACATTTTAATTGCACTGTTACACAGGAAATGAATCAAAATCTTAGTTGGGCATGATGGTGTACATCTGTAATACCAACACTCAGGAGGTAGAGGTAGTCGGGTCTCCGAGTTAGAAGATAATCAACTCCATATTGAGTTCTCAGCCAGGGCTGCATAGTGAAACTCTGGCTAAAACAAAAGATCCTGAAACTGGAAAGGGTGCAGGTATAAAAATCCTTAGCCAAGATTTATTTGTGACTTTTCTTTGAAAATGGCAAAGAAAGGCAGGCGGAACTCCTTGAGTTTGGGGCCAGCCTGGTCTACACAGTGATTTTTTTTTTTTTTTTTTCAGGACAGCCAGGGTTATATAGAGAGACTCTGTGTCAAAAAATAAGACAAGCCGGGCGGTGGTGGCGCACGCCTTTAATCCCAGCACTCGGGAGGAGGCAGAGGCAGGCGTATCTTTGTGAGTTCGAGACCAGCCTGGTCTACAAGAGCTAGTTACAGCGCAGGCTCCAAAGCCACAGAAAACCCTGTCTCGAAAAACCAAAAAAAAAAAAAAAGACAAAATAAAACAACAACAAAAACTGGCGGGGAACCTATTCAAAAGCTGGGTGGTGGTAAGGTCAGTTACTGTGCTTCAGAGCAGCGGGCTCCTTGAGCTCGAGTGCTTAGTGCTGTGGTAATCTTGATGGTGGAATAGAGTGTTCATCTCCCTGTGGTTGTGCCCCTCCTGGGCTTTAAGAGAGTCTGAGAGGGTTTCTTCACTCCGTACTCAAACTTGGATAAAACCGCTTCAGGTCACAGCCGTGGAAAAACTAGGACATAGTGTCACATGTTCTGAGAACCGTGGTGTCTGGGATATGGGGTATATACCATGGGGGGGGGGCGTTGGTTTTGGTGGTGTTTTAATTGGCTTGAACTAACAGTGGTCTTTGGGTCTTACTATGCTACTACTATAAGGCTGGTCATGCTCTGTGTGTAGCTGGGCCTACTTTAACTAAAAGCTGTTCTGTATGTGTATGTTTTATGGGGTCCTGTGTAGAGTTTTTGCTTTTTTGTTGTCTCCTTTTATGCTTTTTAAAGTTTATTCCCTTTTTTTTGTGTCCACAGGTTCGGGAACTTGTCTTGGACAATTGCAAAGCGAATGATGGAAAAATTGAGGGGTTAACAGATGAATTTGTGAACCTAGAGTTCCTCAGTTTAATAAGTGTAGGTTTGTTTTCAGTTTCAGATCTCCCCAAGCTACCGAAATTGAAAAAGGTAAGTTTTCTGTTTGTTTGTTTGTTTGTTTGTTGATAGGGTTTCTTTGTGTAATAGCTCTGACTGTCCTGGACCTTACTTGTAAGCCAGGCTGGCCTCTAACACACAAGAGATCCACCCGCCTCTGCCTCCTGAGTGCTGGGATTAAAAGTGTGCCACCACCGCCCTGCTCTTTCTTTAATTTTTAAAGGAACCATTGCAAAGGAGAAATGTATAGGTTAGGTCTATGTGGCAGAAGCGTGGGCTTTAGTGAACTGTGGCACTGTGAGGTTGTAGGCTATCTTTCTTCCTAAGGTGGTTCAGTTTCATCACCTGTTTTTATTACACTTGACAGGCAGAGTTGCAGCAATGCTTTGGAAATAATCCCTGTTAGATTATGAATTACTTTATAAATAATTGGTTAATTATTATTGTTGAAAGTTTTATTTCCATTAGCTAGTTTTTCTCTTAGGCTCTGGCTCAGGAGTCCCAAGAGCCTCCCTCTTTCCATGCTCTAACACACTGTTGATGAAAAGGAAACTGAAGACTTGCCTTCCTGTGTAGGGTGTGCTTGTGTTTATGTACCGCCTCAGAGGCTTCAGAGCTGGAGGTGGAGTACAGACAGTTGTAAGCTGCTCCTGTGGGAGCTGGGAACCAAACCCAACTTCTGCAAGGATAGCAAAAGCTCGTAACTACTGGATCATTTCTCTAGCCCTGTCATGTAATTTTTAATAATAAAGAGTTTAAAATGTGTTGTAGTTTACTAGAAAAGTCCTGTGTATGTAACAAAGCCTGCTACAGGCCAGACCATGTGGTATCTGCCTGTAATTCTGCTCTTAAGAGGTAAAAACATGTGAAGGTAAAAACTGTGGGTCCCAGATCAAACAGAGCTGTCTCTTGTGTCTGGGCTCCCCATTCCATTAACAAAAAAAGAAAGAAAGAAAAGAAATCTGCATTTCTCTCTGGTCTTGGCCATTGTTAGTAGTTTGCTTCTCCTGTAGTCACCCTCTCTTGCCTTCTAGTACTTCCCAGAAAAGGCAGAATACAAGGAAAGTTTTGTCTTGTCAAAGAGGTAGAGGATGCTTTGCTCCTGTGTACTGTTTATTGGTAGGTGTGGCCATAGACCCAGAAAGAAATGGCAGTTTTTCTAAAGCCGCCACAGAATGCTTGTGCTAGGGTTAAATATTGAAGAAAAAGGGATGTGCTTCACAAATTCTCCAGGCACACGTGATACACAGATATACCACAAGTAACTCTCATACACAAAACCTAAAAAACATTTAAGAAGTTTTATGTATGGTTGTGAGTGACATTGGAAAGATATGGGTCATCTGGAGACCCTTAAAAAGATTTTAGCATCTGTTCTGTATAAATTTGATCTGTAAGTTTGTGTTTTGTTCTTACCATCCTGATAAATCAAGAAGAGCTCATTAGGGCTCATGTAGTGAAGTTTTTCGTTGGGACTTCTAGCTCCCAAATAACCACACAGAGACGTAATATTAATTGTAAATGTGCGGCTGATGGTTTAAGCTTGTTTTTAGCTAAGTAATCCATTTTTGTTAATCTCTGTGCTGCCCCAAGGCTCATTTACCTCACATCTATACTTCCTATCATGCTCACTCTGTGTCTTGTGGCTTATCTATCCTCTTGATTCTCAGACTTAGCCCTTCTTCCCAGCATCCTTTTGGTCTGGTTCTCTTGCCTAACCTTATCCTGCCTAATCAGTCAGGTTCTTTATTAAACCAGTCATAGTGACATATATTCACACGGTGTAAAGGATTTTCTACAGGCTGAGGTTGGGGGCACAGTCATGGTGAGGAGGTATGGTGGGTGGGATACCTCCTCAGTTGGGAGAAGAGACTTGGATTCTTCGTTGGACTCGGTTTGGGCTTCAGGCCATTAGATTGGGTGCATATGTTCATTGTGGTCTTCCCTCTGTTAGCCTTCTCTGGAAACCCTCCATAGACAGCAGTGTGTCCCTTACTAATTCCAAATCTGTGGAGTCAGCAATGAGATTAAGCACCACAGTGGTTTTACTCAATCTTTCTCAGATGTTTGGTTCTTTGAGACAGGGTCTCATTGTGCAGCTGGGATGAACTAGAGCAGTCCTCCTGCCTCAGCCTCCCAAATGCTGAGATTGCAAGTTGCACCATACTGGGCTTTTTCTGAAATCTTTAAACAGAAATCACTCAACAGACTGAGAAGGTGATCTTACTTAAAAGGCAGGCAGGTTGAATGTTAAGAAACAAGTACTAAAAAATTGATACATGAATGGTTTTAAATGTTATGCTAGTAAATGCTTTGGATTGCCTTGTTTCTTACTGTAGGAAGATGTGATATTCTAGCCATATAGGCTAAACACAGAAAGGAAGTTTCTGCTATTAATGGTTTCCAGAAACTGAGAGCCAGTGCTTGAATCTTTATTGATTATAGATTAGCAAGGGTTTACTTAAGTGGGGCACCTACTACAGCATTCATATGGCAGTCACTCTCCTACCCTCCTAGACTAGAATTCTAAATTGTGGGTCATTGCTCTGTGTCAAGTAAAGTCTTTCATGATGTGCCAAAGCCTTTATTTCATGAAGTTGGTATTTTTTTTTTTTTTTTTTGGCTTGTTTTCCTTTTTTTTTTGTTGCTTTCTTTGGCAGTTCTGTCTTGTGTACTAGGGATTGAACTCACGGGTCTCATGAATCCTAGACAAGCACTCTACACACTGACTTTTGTCCCTTTGAAAACTTGGAAACAAGGTCTCTCTAATTTGCCTAGGGTGACATGTTGTTTCCGCCTGCTGGGTAGGTGGGTTCCAAGCCTCTGTCACCACCATGCCCAGCCACATTTAGCATACCAGGCATGTATGTTGTAGCACAGTTGTAGAGCAGCTCAGGTATGTGAAGTCAACTTTGATCATGGACCAGTCACAGTTTTGCGGTTCATTTCCCTACCTGTAAACAAAAGAATGAGTTTATTGTAAGAGCAAGTGAGTTGATGTGCTCTGAAAAGTGACCAGCGCCCCAAACACTACATGATGATTGTCTACCTTTGTCACCAGTATGAAAAGTTGGAGCCATCTGTGTGGTCTGGGGTATCTGTCCTTCCTGTCTGTCTGTCTGTCTTGTCTTTTTTATTTATGTGTATGGGGGTGGGGGATGCCCTTGGAGGCCAGAAGAACATATTGGATCTCTGGAGCTGGAGTTACAAGTGATTGTGAGCATTCCAACATGGGTGCTAGGAACTGAACTCCATCTTCTGGAAGGACAACACCTGCTTTGAACTGCAGGGTCTCATGACCTGAGTGTTTATCTGCAAAGGAGTTTCACTTACCTAATCTCTACGTCTTGTACTCTGAGACATTGGCAATTTTTTAGTGTGGCACTTTAGTGAGGAAGCTATTGCCTATACCTGCCGCTGAGAAACTAAAAGAAGCTTACTGTGGAGGCTAGTGCCAGGCTTACAAAGAAGCCTCTGGGGATCAGGTTTTATAAACCCCAGGTAACACCCAGGCACCCCCTTGCCATAACACATACTCGATGCTAGGTGTTGATTGCATGGCCTAGTACAGGGTATCTGGTGCCCTCTTCTAGCCTCCATAGGCACTGCATGAACCTGGTGCCTATACAAAGCACACAGTCTTTTTAAAAAAAACTTTCCACCTTCTGATGTGTCTGCTTCACTTATCCCAAATGGTGATGGTATTTATAAACTACTTGATTTGGATTTAATCAAATAAAATAATGAATATGATCTAACAAACAAGGATTTGGGGGAAGCAGTTCTGTACATGCTGTATGTGTTGACTTCTGAGAACTACCAAGGGAGGAGTCAGTTCTCTCCACCATGTGGGTCCCAGGGTTGGACCTGATCTGTCAGCCTTTACCTGAGGGGTCACTTCATCAGCCCTTGTAGTTTGACTGCTATTGTTTATTTTTGTTAGGGGAAAGTGTCGCTTTGGTTTGTGGGCTGGCCTGGAACTCTGGCTCCTTCTGCCTTGCCATCTACTGAATCATGGGCTTGCAGACGTGTGCAGCGTCTGCCTGGTTCTTTGTTACAGGTATTTGCTTTTTACCTCAGTTCAGTAGTGAGTGATTTCTCTGTACGTGTGTTTCCTTTTAGCTTGAGCTCAGCGATAATAGAATCTTTGGAGGTCTGGACAGACTAGCAGAAGAACTTCCGAGCCTCACACATCTGAACCTAAGTGGAAATAAGCTGAAAGATATCAGCACCTTGGAACCTTTGGTAGGTGATTGAGAACGTAGAGAATGGGTTGTTGTCATATTCATTTTCATATTTCCAGTGGGAGAAGTGATTGGGAAATATAACTGGTATTATACTTTTCATGGAGTGACTTTTAAAGGTTACTGTCTCTAAGGTATATTCCTGGGACTTTGCTCCCCTGGCTAAAACTGTAATGGAATCTTGCAGTAGAGACTTTTTTTTTTATATTTTTAATCCTTTTTAAAATACATAGTTATAGCCTTAAACATACCTCCTGTTTTCCCACTAGACTGGCCAAGCTATTCTGTATTGTAACAGAACTGTCTGTCTTAGGTGGCATTTCAGCACAGTCAAGGAAGGGCAGCTTCAGGGATTGGTGATCTCTGTACCCCTGTATCACTGTTGCAGAGTTAGGGGTAGAAACAGATTTTCAGTCTTACTGTAGGCTAGCTAAAGAGACCAAATTTTAAGTAAACCTGGTATATGGCCTTAAGCAGAGAAGACAGTGTTTGCTGCCTTTCTTAAGAGCGCAGGAAGATACTGTATTTTGTGGACTGGAAAATTGTTGAAATGATTGCAGTCAGGGTTAATAATAGGAGAGAGGCAGCCCCTCAACTCAGACTGGATGTGAGAGAGTTAGACACAGGTGTAGAAAATAAAGGGTTTTATCTAAGAGTGCTATGTTTGGGGTGCCTCCCTTAATCCCAGAGGATCAAAGTTCAAGGTCATCCACCATTCCTAGCAAGTTTGAGGCCAGCCTGAGCCTGGATTATAGGAAACCCCAATAGGTACAAACAAACAAAAACCCTACTGTCTTGATACCTTGGAGGAAGACAGGCTGTGGTTTCTTTCAGTGAAGATGCCCTGCTAGAATTAAAGGTTTCCCCTTCTCTTCCACAGTTAAATGTTGAAGCAGTTTTAATCATTTTACTAAGTCCCTTTGTTTATATATTCATATTTGAGCTTCTATTTGCTTCAGGTGTTGAGTCTATCCGCTAGATGGTCCCACTCACTCAGCTTTGCTAGTTTCATTTTTTTTTCCCCCCTGTGTAGAACAGCCTGTTTCTTGAGTTAAAGGTAACACATTGAGCTTTGCTGTATCCAAGGACATTTAATATTTGTTCATTGAAGGCTTGTAACCCAGGGAAGTGAGAATGGCTACCCTGTTTAAAAAGGAAACTGGTTTAGAAAGCTTAAGTAATTGTTTGGATTTAATGGCAGGATCAAATCCAAATTCACTTAATTTTCCATTGCCCTTGGGAGCTGTTTTCTTTCTACATGTAAATTGATTCCATACCTAAATTTCAAGAAAATGGAATTCCCAAAGGAATACTCATATTAACACTTAACCATGGTCTGTGCCAAGCCTGTGTTTATTGCTTGATGGCAGATCTCTTTATTCTGGGCTATGCCAAGCTGAGGACTAGCACCCCCTATACAGAGGTGTGTTGTGTTTGTTTTAAACAGAGGACCGGAAAGTGTCTTTCCTTGTTGGATAACCAGCTGCTCCTGATTCTCTTGGAGACTGAATTCCCCTGGGAATCCTGTGTTGGTTTTCCTAGCAGTGAAGCATAGCACAGACAAATACTGTGCAGGGATTGTTTCCTTAAGGGTTCTTGTTCTGGGTTGTAACAGATTATGGTCCCAAGATGGGAGAAGTAATCTTTGTTGCTATACTGTACTGCTGTAGTGGATGTGTTATACTTGGGGCCATGTGGATCCTGTGGTAGTTGTTGAAAAGTCTACAGAGTAAATAGAAATAGTATGGCCCTTGTTTTACAGTGAGGGAACTGACAGCATGTGGCAGAGCTACTGAAGCTCCATATGCCCCAGGCTGCTTGGAAAAGCCTGAGCTAGGCTGGCCTCCTGGTTCTCACCTGGAATACAGGAAATCTGTAGGAAAGGTGAAGGGGGGAGACTCTAGGTCCAGTGTTGACTCTAAATGTCCTAGAGTGGGGAAAGCACCATCCTCATCCTCATCGCCACACATTGTGAACACTGCGTTGAGCCCAGTTTTGACAGGCAATGCAATGATTGTGAATGCCTCTGCTTGCTACAGGGACATTAACGAGAGACAAAGAAGGCATCAGTTCCAACTTCCTGGGACACCTTTTTTAAGAGACCTGGGCCATCCAAATCATCCCCCAAAGCCCTTCTAAATTCTAAGAAGGCAAGCAAAATTATTGTTAATAAAATGTTTAATGTTTATAATGGCTAGCCTATTAGCTTAGGTCAAGTTTCCAACATGGTACACTTGTTAAGTTTTTAGCAGTATTTACACATCACATCGGAATCCTGTATAATCTGTATTTTGAGCCTGCTGGGCTGTAGGTACAATTTTACTGCTTTAAACAATCTACAGAGGACTGTAGTCGTGTAGGATTTGTTATTGTTAATTTGCTTATTTCATTTCCTACGTTTTATACATACTATATGACATGTCCAAATTACTTGATAATGGGTGCTTTGTCAAACATCTAAGATTCATGCTGTTCAGAAACAGGAAGGCCTTGATGGCTCTGTACAGTAGTTTCATCGGTGGCCCAGTCCATTAAGTAAACAGTTTTAGGTTATCCAGGGGTGGTGATGTATACTGTTGTCCCAGCCACCTGAGGGGACACAGCAAGAGGACTGAGACAAAGGCTACATGGTGAGACATACACTTCAGAAAAGGGTGAAGGAGGGAGGAGCACGGTACAGTAAACCTTTCTAGAAGCTGCTTAAATTGATTTTCCTTTTATGTCTTACATGATATAGAGTTGGCTGTTACTGTAGCCAGGGACAGTATAGAATCTTAGATCTTGAGATTGAGGTGGGGGGATATAGAAAGGCTCTGTCTCCAAAAAGAAAGCTAGTGAATAGCCTGCGCTGGTTATTCGGGATAGTGTTACAACATTTTTTCCTCTTTGGCAAGAAATCATACCTGGGTTTCTGAGGTCAGGACCTGCCCAGTAAGAAACCTAATCTAAAAATTGCCTGCTTAAAAAATCAGCCACCCCTAGAACTGGCAGGGCTGAACCCAACTTCTTGAGACGTTTGGGAGTTGGCTTTCATAAGCACAGTATTTGATGACCACTTTTTAAAAAGTATTTATTTATTTATTATGTATATAATACTCTGTCTGCGTGTATGCCTGCAGGCCAGAAGAGGGCACCAGACCTCATTATAGATGGTTGTGAGCCACCATGTGGTCGCTGGGAATTGAACTCAGGACATTTGGAAGAGTAGGCAATGCTCTTAACTGCTGAGCCATCTCTCCAGCCCCCCTTGATGACCAGTTTTAAACCACTGTATATTGTGTGTTTGATGGGTGGGTATAATATCCGCCTGTAATCCTGCTGCTGGGTCTTCCCTGGTAATATGTTCCAGAGACTCCTCTGAGAATAAAACTTGTGTGAGCCTTTTCCTAATGAGAGGATGGAGAGAAGGGTCAGCAGCCCATTCCCTGAGGGTCAGATAATGCAAACATGAAGCCTAGTTGGCAGTACATGATCAGATGAATGTCATGTGGCAGTAATTATTTTATAGTTGCGCATGGTGGTGCATGCCTTTGCTAGAACACTTGGGTGGCAGGTGCAGGCAGATGATCTCTGAGTTTGGGGCCAGCCAGGACATATGGAGAGAGAGAGAGAGACCCTGTCTTTAAAACAAAACATTAGTTTACAAAAATAGCTAAGGGAGTCAGATTAGCCCATTTTAAAGCCAACTTTGAAAGCAGAGAATTAGGGAGATGTCTTCAGTCCTGAAGCAGATATGTTGTGTCCCTATTTCTTGGAAGTTGTGTGAGTGTGGCAATAACTTTGCAGACGAAATGTCACTGCTGGATTTGCTAGTGATTACCTCATCCAGAACTTTTTGAGTTAGGGATCTCAGGTAGCTGACAATGACCCTGTCATTATGATAGTCTAGCCTCTTACGAACCGAGACCACTGGCCTTCACTACCACTGCTGGGGATCAAAGCCTTGCTCTGGGCACGCACTCTTACCAAATGAGCCACTTCCTTGCCCCCTTATTGAAGTTTTCTGTTTAGTTTTGTGAGAGTGCCAAACTTTTATTTTGATTTTAAAATTAATGAAAGTTACATGTGTCTGTCTGTCTGTCTGTGTACACATATAGGAAAGTTACCTGCACTCTAGTAGGCTGTTTGTACTATTATAGAAGGCAGCAGGCTGTGTGTGATGGTGCTTTAAGTTTTCGTTAGAAAAGTGGTAATGTTAACCCCTTCCAAAGATCTTAAATAGACAAAAGGGGTGTGAGGTTTCTCTGTTCGTGAAGTCTAAGCTCTTGTGTACCCTTCTGCCCATGCTGGCATACCTCATCCCAGGTTTCACTCCATCCTCCAGTGCTGCTCATGGACACGTCCTGTGTACCTTTCAGCTAGGTCACGCTTACATGTGTCTGTCTGTCTGTCTGTGTACACATATAGGAAAGTTACCTGCACTCTAGTAGGCTGTTTGTACTATTATAGAAGGCAGCAGGCTGTGTGTGATGGTGCTTTAAGTTTTCGTTAGAAAAGTGGTAATGTTAACCCCTTCCAAAGATCTTAAATAGACAAAAGGGGTGTGAGGTTTCTCTGTTCGTGAAGTCTAAGCTCTTGTGTACCCTTCTGCCCATGCTGGCATACCTCATCCCAGGTTTCACTCCATCCTCCAGTGCTGCTCATGGACACGTCCTGTGTACCTTTCAGCTAGGTCACGCTTAAACTCCTATTGCCACCAGGAAAAGATATTGTTCTCTAGGGGTGCCAGGGATGAATGGGTAGCAGCTAATTGATAGGGAGCCTAGACTTTTACCTCTTGAAAATGGTTTGCTGACATGTTCTTTTGATTTAGGAATCTTGTTTTTTGGTTCTTTGCTTTAGAAAAAATTGGATTGTCTGAAAAGCCTGGATCTCTTTGGCTGTGAGGTCACTAACCTGAACGATTACCGAGAGAGTGTCTTCAAGCTCCTGCCCCAGCTGTCCTATCTGGATGGCTATGACCGAGAGGACCAGGAAGCACCTGACTCTGATGTGGAGGTGGATGGTGTAGAGGAAGCCCCCGACTCAGATGCGGAGGTGGATGGTGTGGACAAAGAAGAAGAGGATGAAGGTGGGTGTGCTGGGCATCCTGTGACCTGACTTCTGCCTTTCCACAATCTTGACTATTATGCATTTGCTCAGTATGTGTGGCTGTGTTCCTGTTTCCTCGTTTATAATGCACTCTTGGTGCATTTAACCATAAAAGCCCATGGCTGGGGGAAAGAG
This sequence comes from Dicrostonyx torquatus, assembly GCA_028555095.1. Classification (NCBI taxonomy): domain Eukaryota; kingdom Metazoa; phylum Chordata; class Mammalia; order Rodentia; family Cricetidae; genus Dicrostonyx; species Dicrostonyx torquatus. The sequence continues at coordinate 6,925,022 of JAQHUG010000048.1, forward strand.
CCCCAGGTCTGCCAAAGTAGGGGCTGAAAGTGAGTTTGTAGGGGTGGGCACATGGAATGGGAAGGACAGCGGGCAGGAGACCACAGTGAACTGGAGGCTGGTAGAAAGGAAACAGCCTCTAGACTGGGGACCCGGGATCCTGGACTATTGTGTGGCCTGGGATTAAGCCTACAGGGGGTCCTGATTTGATAACCACTCTTAGGTGCTGGTCCTAGGGTGACTTGCCATTTTGTTCGGAGGGGTGTTGAGGCTGTCTCGGTAGCTGGAGCTGGTCATAATCTCCTGGTCTTCCATCCACTGTCCTGGGCACTTGGTTATGCCATCACACCATGCTTCCCACAAACAAACAAAAACCTAGGCGCTTTCAGTCATAGGAGAAGTAGAAAGCCTCCCTCCTATATGAAACTAAGGCAGATTTCATTCAGTAAGAGTAGGGATGAAGTTTGAAGTTTCTTGATTTTAGGATTAAGGACTGGTAGAGGCTGTAAGTAGCTGCCGGTGTTTGTGGAGCCTACCAGCTTAATGTAGGCCAACTGCGGGCTCACTGGCCTTTTCAGTTAGACCCTATGAGTCATCAATGTTATTCAGTAATTTCTTCTTTCTTTTGGTTTTTTTTGAGACTCTGTTTCTTTGTTTGGCCCTTGGCTGTCCTGGAAATCTCTCTGTAGACAAGGCTGGCCTCGAACTCACAGAGATCTGCCTGCCTCTGTCTCCCAAGTACTGGGGCTAAAGGTGTGCCTAGCCTTAATAATTGCTCCTTTGGACTATTTTCAGAAGGAGAAGAGGAAGAGGAAGAGGAAGATGAGGACGGTGAAGAGGAGGAGGATGATGAAGAAGAGGATGAAGATGAAGACGAGGATGTAGAAGGAGAAGATGATGAAGATGAAGTCAGTGGGGAGGTAAATGTAATTGTTTTCTTGCCTTCTGTGTAACGGCAGAGAAACAGGTGGGGTAGAAAGACAGGCAAAGGCTGACTGACAGTGGCAGTTTTTGTCTTTATACAGCATATGCATGCTCAGAGCTGCCTAGATACAGCACGTATGTCTGAAATGCCTTTCAAATTACCAAAGAAAGGATACAGCATTGTGATTCAGAGTTAAATGTTCTCCCTTGGAAGAGCAACAAATGGCTGATTTTCTATAAGAGTGTATGCCTAGGACTGGAGAAATGAGGAATGGCTCCGAGGTTAAGAGCCCTGGCTACTCTTTTGAATTCAATTCCCAGCAACTACATGGTGGCTCACAACCATATATAATGGAATCTGGTGCCCTCTTCTGGCCTGCAGGCATACACACAGGCAGAATACTACATAATATAAATCTTTTTTTAAAAAAAGTGTATGCCTATAATCCCAGAACCTAGGCAGAAGCAGGAAGATCACAAGTTCAAGACTAACCTGGGCTAAAATTGTATGCATAGATGCATAGGGTCTGGTTTACACCCCTATCCTGCATTCAGGGAAAAATAAAATCTGTTCAAACCAGTACTGCAATGTAAGATTGTAAAAACATTTATTGAAATTTCTATTTTAAGTTACAAGATAATTAGAGCTAACCTGGTGAACTGTTTATTTCTTTATTATTATTATTAATCTATACTTTATTATGTATACAATGTTCTGCCTGAAGACCAGAAGAGGGCGCCAGATCTTTTACAGATGGTTGTGAGCCACCATGTGGTTGCTGGGAATTGAA
>JAQHUG010000048.1:6950126-6968258 GCA_028555095.1 Dicrostonyx torquatus
AAAAAAAAAAAGTTCTGTCCTTCACTGTGTAGGACCTGGGATCGAACTCAGTTTGTCAGGCCTGATGGCAAGCACCTTTATCCCATGAGCCATTTTACCCGCCCTCCACCTTATTTTTTGAGACGAGGTTTCTCCTTGAACAAACTGCTCATGATTTGGCTAGACTGGCTGGCCAGCAGGCCCCAGGGATGGGGCTCCCGGCACATGCTACCACGTTTGGCTTTTTACATGGTGTGGATTTAACTGAAATCCTCATGACCTCACTTCACCCACTGAGCATCTCTTCGTCCCCCGTCCGTTTTGTTTAAATATAATGACGTCATATCATTGTCCCCCCATATTCCTGCTCCAGGTCACTGTAAATGTCCTACTGTGTGTTGCAGGAGTGCGGGGCTGACTGCGCTAAGTTCCAGAAGAGCGAGTTGGAGTTCAAGTTTAACCGGAAGGCCCTGGAGAGACCATATACTTCGAAGCATTCGTGGGGGTCGACATACGGGGAGCATAAAAGGCATCTAGAATTTAGCCATGCCCAGTACAGGGAGCTGCAGCGCTATGCGCAGGAGATTGGCATCTTCTTCACCGCCTCTGGCATGGACGAGGTAAGCGCTCAGCCTCTCATGGGATGCAGGCAGCTATGGTGTAAAGCTGGCTCTAGCTCAGCTCACCTTAACTGTGTCTGGCTAAATGGGAAGCCACCGGCCCCGAGGCCCGGAGAAGGGGTTTTGAGAGAAGGGTCCCATGGTTTAAAAACTACCTCGACATCAGAGCAGCTTTGCTCGATCCCAGCATCCTTCACACCGTGGGACAGCCGAGCTGGGCAAGGCTCTCCCATTGGAATGTGGTTTAGCTTGGGAACCAGTATGCCTCACTAGGCAACTGTGACTGGCTCCCTGGGGTACAGCTGGCATCACCCACAAGGAAGTGTCTCAGGCTGGCTGTGCTGACATCCCTGCCCCCCTGCCCTGACGGAGCAGTCCAGCTGGTACTAGGCCTCAGGTCCATTTTGCACTATAATTTCTTTTCTTTTTTTCTTTCTTTTTTTTTTTTTTTTTTGAGTCAGGGTCTCTTTCTCTCTCTAACCCTGACTGTCCTGGAATTTATTCTGTAGATATGTAGATAAGACTGGCTTTGAATTCAGGGATCTGTGAGTGCTGGGATTAAAGGCATGCACCACCACTGCCAGGTGTAACTTCTGTCCTTTGATGGTCCTATGTTCTCTCTTTTCTGAATGTCAAAAACTTTAGTTTTAGAAACAAGGATAATGGTACAGAAAGTTTATGTCTTAAGGTTTCTATTGCTGTGAAAAGAAACCATGACCATGGCAACTCTTATAAAACATTTAATTGGGACTGGCTTACAGTTCAGAGGTTCAGTCCATTGTCATCATGGTGGGAAGCATGGTGACACACAGACAGTGCTGGAGAGGTAGCTGAACGTTCTACATGGGATCCAAAGGCCACAGGAAGAGACTGAGACACACACCTCCTCCAACAAGGCCCCACCTCCTAATAATGCTACTCCCCATGAACCTATGGAGGACACTTTCTTTCAAACCAACACAATTTAGGAAGCAGGAACCTTGCTGGGTTGGTGGTGGTGCACGCCTTTAATCCCAGCACCCCAGAGGCAGAGGCAGGCAGAGCTCTGTGAGTTCAAGGCTAGCCTGGTCTACAAAGCGAATTCCAGGACGGTCAGGACTGTTAACACAAAGAAACCCTATCTTGAACCCCAACCCCCAAAAAAAGCAGAGAACAAGAGGGAGTGGCCTGTGGTTTCTATATGCTGTCTCTCTGTGGATTTCCTCTCTGACTCTTGCAGTACCGGTCGCTGCTGGTCACATTTGGTTTTCTGTGTTCTTTCTCTAGTTAGTGTTAGAACACAGCTTTCCTTCCTCCTGTGTAAAGACTGTGACAGCAGTGCAATGTCTCTTTTGGAGGATATACTAGAGTGTTAGCTGTTGCTTTTGTTTCCTGAGACAGCGTCTCAGTATGTAGCCTTGGTTGGTCTGGAACTCACTGTGTAGACCAGGCTGGCCTCTTGATTGTCCAACTCCAGAATCCTGAGTTGAGTGCTGTGATTACAGACTTACTGTTAGTTTTTTATTTGTTTGTTTGTTTTTGGTTTTTTGTTTTTTTTTTTCTTCCCTTTGGTTTCTCCAGACAAGGTTTCTCTGTGTAACAGCCCTGGAACTCTCTATGTAGACCAGGCTGGCCTCATCTTCACAGAGATTCACCTGCTTCTACCTTCTCGGTACTGGGATTAAAAGTGTGCGCCACCGCCTCCTGGCTATTACTTTTAGTTTTTTATACCGATAAATGATGCTGAACCAAGCTTAGTGGCACCCACTTTTAACACTAGTATTTGGGAGGTGGAGGCAAGAGAATTAGTTCATGTCAGCCTCAACTACAAAATAAGTTTGAGGCCGGTCTGAAATACATGAGACTGTCTCAAAACGAAACAAATGCCAAGGTGAGCATCCTTTCAGTCTGTCTTCAGTTGTTTCCTTAGGGTTGCTTTCTAGAAATGGGCTTTAGGGTGGACTTTAGGGGTGTGCTTTTACTGCCCTTGGAATAGTTTCTCATTGCTTTAATTAGATTGTTGAAAATTTGTGTGTGTGCACGCGTTGAAAAAAACAAACAAACAGGCAAAAAACCCAAAAAGCAATTGATGAAAAGTAAAAAGGCTAATAGTCCCAGCACTTATGGTGAGCCTGTCCTGGAACTAGCTCTTGTAGACCAGGCTGGCCTCGAACTCACAGAGATCCGCCTGCCTCTGCCTCCCTAGTGCTGGGATTAAAGGCATGCGCCACCACTACCTGGCCTGATTTTCTATACTGAAAACCTGCTGGGGTTTCTCTGCTGCCAGTTTGGGAAGGAGGTTCCTCTGGCATTTGTTTGTAGCTGGTGTCATGGCTGGCCTGGGGCACAGGTAGACAGGAGAAAGGGCAGTGAGGGGGAACCGGGTCCATAGAGCCTTTACAAAGAGTAAATTTACATAGTTCTTTCTTTGCCAAGCTAGCATTTCCTGCCCAGCCTTCTCAGAGCGGCCTGGTTGAGTTTTGTCTGTCCTTCCGTGTCTCCCACCTCCGTTTCTGCAGCCAGCCAGGTGGCTCCCAGGGTTCACCTTCCTGACTGCGTTATAACAGCTAGCATTTACTGAGTGCCTCCTCTCTCTGCTGGGCGTGCTGCTCTTGGGTGTTCTGTGTGCTCAGGGAAGGTTAAGGTGTGGCAGAATTGTAGGTAGACTGACCAAGTTTGCAGGACACCTCTCAGGAGGGTGTGCCGAGGAGGTGGACTTCAGCCAAAGCAAGCTTTAGTGTCAAGGCGGCAAAGAGAACAATGAGCCGGGGTGGGGGAGCGGGGGGGGGAGGGAGGGCACTGCTCAGTGATGGTCGCCACAGAGCCACCTCCCCCCTACTCCTGCTCCTGGCTGCTCGCTGCCTATGACAGGGCTGGCCTGTCTGTTTTGGTTCTGTGCTCTGTCGACAAAAACCATAGCTCTCATCTTAAGTGGAACAAGAGAGTCTATTCTGGAACCATTCTGAGTAACCAGGGCCTGAGAACACAGATTTAGGTTACCCCAAATTCCATGTCCCAACATGGAAGCAGTTTCACAGGGTTTTTATAGTTTTACAGAATATAGAGAGTCATAAATTTAAGTAGCTCTTAAATATGTTGGTGAGTACACCAGAGAGGTGCGTATAATGAGATGGGGCAGCCATTCTGTAGGCCCAAGGTGCTCTCTGATGACATTTTGTTCTTGGATTGGCGGAAGGTAGTGTTCTGCTAAGTTAATAGCTTCTTTTTTAAAAAGTTTATTTATTTATTATACATACAGTGTTCTGCCTGCATGTATGCCAGCAGACCAGAAGAGGGCACCAGATCTCATTATGGATGGTTGTGAGCCACTATGTGGTTGCTGGGAATTGAAGTCACAACCTCTGGAAAAGCAGCCAGTGCTCTTAACCGCTGAACCATCTCTCCAGCTCTAAGTTACTAGCAAGTGGTATTTATTTACTCACTTTTTATTTAGTTTTGGTTTTTCAAGACAGGGTTTCTCTCTGTAGCCCTTGCTGTCCTGGAACTTGCTCTGTAGACCAGGCTTGTTATCACACTCTGCCTCTTGAGTGCTGGGAAAGGCCTGTGCCACCACTTTATTTATGGCCAGGAGGTGTTAGTGCAGGCATACAGTGGGGCAAAGCATGGCTGTTTCAGAAGACTAAAACTAGTCCAGGATAAAGTAATTGGTGTCTAAACCTACAAATTCTAGTCTGTCCACAGCACTGACATTCTAATTGGTTCATCAGTCTCTGCAGACACAGAAACTCTCGCCAGGGTTTTTTGTTTGTTTGTTTTGTTGTTCATAGCCATACCCTTTTTTCTCAGCTCCCCAGTGGTCGCTCACCCCTGCTTTCTCCCGCTCCTCATCGTGGGCTTTGTTTCTCTCCTGCATGATCACAGCCAAAGGGACTTTAGAAAGTCCCAGTTCCCCAGTGTGGCTGAGCGTGCTTGTAATCCCAGCACTCAAAGCAGGGATAGGAGGAAGGCAATTTTGAGGCTAGCCTGGGCTATATATGGTGACATTGTTTCCAAAATGAGAAGCCCAGGTCTTCTCTCACTGTTACCCCTTCCTTGGACCAGTAGCTTCTCTTCGTATATACACAGAGAGATTCTGTGAGCACTCGTTGTCTGGTTGTATTTTATTTGTGTATTTATTTTTGAGACAGGGTCGCTCTATAGCACTGGCTGTCCTGGAAACAACTGTAGGCCAGGCACTCACAGAGATCCACCTGCCTCTGCCTTCTGAGTACTGGAATCAAAGGCCTGCACCACCAGGCCCACTGTCGGCTCTTACTAAAGTTTAAATAGCTCTGAGTCAGTCTACCAGGCATGGTGGTGCTTGTCTGTAATCTTAGCCCTTGGGAGACTGAGGCAGGAGAATCAAGAGTTGGAGGCCAGTGCAGGCTACATAGCAAGGTCAGGGCCAGCCTAGAATAATACAAGTTTGTTTTAAAAAGCAAAGAAGCACTTCCTAAGTCAAACCATGTTCGGAAGACATAAGTTTGAAATCAGAGAGGTTTATCTCTGGGACTCTCCCTCCTAGGAGCCCTAGGTGGGCAAAGTTTCCTTAGCTCCAGCCTCCTGGGAGTGGCCTGTTCCATGCTCTGAACACAGTCAGGCATCTGAGGTCCTATGTATTGATAGAATTACTTTAAGGCAAACTGAAAAGAGGAAGTGGTAGGGCTGTTTGACTTGTGCCAGGGACAGGGCCTCACGGCAGTAAGGCATGTCAGAAGAAGTCAGCAGGCCTTGGGAAAGAAAGCCACCGTGCTGTGACTGAAGGGGGTGGCATGTTTGCACCCCTGTAGGGTGATGCACCAAGGTGGCAGTTTTCAAAATGGCCACTAGGTGGCAATGATTCCCCAGGTGAACTGCAAAATGAGGCGCTCTCTTCCTTCTTAGCAGGAACTCCCCCTGCCCCCCATTAAAAAATAACTTGACGATGATAGAATTCCACGCAAATTTCACAATCCTTGTAGATAAATCTTTGAATTGTTTTTGTTTTGTTTTGTTCTCCACTAGGCATCCTTAGCTGTCACTGCTTGGTCCGTCTCCTGAGACCACTCTTCACCTGCTCATGCCTGGGAGAGTCAGTGTTCCACTAACGTTCAACTAGTGTACCTTTTCTTTCTTCTAGTATACTAGAAGAAGACTTAGTGTGCAGCTTCCCTCTTTACATTACTCTCTCCATTGACCAGATGTGAAACTTAGAATCTGTTAAGTGAATTATGTTGCAAAAGGACCACTTTTGTTTCATTTCTTGGGGCTGTTTAGCAGAGTGACTTATGAGGGAAGAGAGAAAGCAAAGAACAAAAAGATGGACCCAGGGGAAGAGCAGCCAGCACCATGGGGATTGTGGGACACTGGGGGTGAACGGTCCCTGGTGTCGTGTTCCATAGTGACCCTTGGACTGAAAGGTTACAGACATCTTGAGTTCTCACACACTGGCTGACCGGCCACACTTCTTTTTGGTGGGGCACTAAGTGTTTGGGGTTTGAGCCCAGGGCCTTGCACATGCTAGGCAAGCTCTCCACCCAGAGCGCCAGCCCCAGACCCCGCTAAGCACCTCCCACCCTGTGTTGTTGAGAACGTACTAAAGAATAAAGCCGGCTTCAAACTCACTAAACTGACCACGGCCAAGGCGTTTGGAGAGGCTCCAAACCCTTCGGGAAGGTAGATGGAGGTCTGTTACGGTGGGAGGTTGTTTATTTCTGAGGCTTTTTTAAAAATAAAATTTATTTTTATTTATGTGTATGGGTGTTTTGCTTCCATATATGTCTGTGTCCATTCGTATGCCTGGTACCCTCAGAAACTGGAAGAGGCATCAAGTATCTTAGAACTAGAGTTACAGATAGATGGTTGTTAAACCCGCCCCCCATGCAGGTGCTGGGTTCTCTGGAAGAGCAACCAACCAGTACTTTTCTTTTTTTTTAGTTTTTCGAGACAGGGTTTCTCTGTAGCTTTGGAGCCTGTCCTGGAAGTAGCTCTTGTAGACCAGGCTGGCCTCGAACTCACAAAGATCCGCCTGCCTCTGTTGCCAGATTAAAGGCGTGTGCCGCCGCCACCACCCAGCTTTTTGTTTTAAATTTTATTTTTTATATTTTTTGAGTGCTCTGCATGTACACCTGCATGTCAGAAGAGAGCACCAGATCCCATTATAGATGGTTGTGAGCCACCATGTGGGTACTGGGAATTCTGGAAGAACAGCTAGTGCTTTTAACTGCTGAGCCATCTGTCCAGCCCGCAACCAGTGCTCTTAACCCCTGACCCATCGCTCAAACCCTTGTTTTCTTTTCTTTTCCCTTGGTTTTTTCGAGACAGGGTTTCTCTGTGTAGCCTCTCCTGGAACTAGCTCTGTAGATCTGGCTGGCCTAGAACTCACAGGGATCCGCCTGTCTCTGCCTCCCTGACTGCTGGGATTAAAGGCCAGCTCCTTGTTTTCTTTTATGAGACAGGTTCTCACTGTGGTCCTGTCTGACCTGGAACTTGCTATGTAGATCAGGCTGCCCTCCAATTCATAGAATGTGAGGTTCTGCTTGTATGTGTAGTCCGTGCGGTGCTAGGGGTCAACCCAGGTCCTCTCTGCCAGGCCTGAGATGACCCTGGGACCGCTTGCCAACACCTTCCAGTTTCTGGGGTCTTCTGGATGAGTCCCACATTGCAGTATGGTAACTTTAAGCCGTGCTGTTGAGTCTGACTGGTGTCTGCTTGGCTTTTCACAGTTCAAGGTCCGGAGGACCAGCTGATACCCAGAGAGTCAACCTGGGACTGAGATTGCTCCAGTTGCCCCTCTGGGCAAGGATTCAGTGTCTTCTTTCTGTCCTTTGACCTGTGAGGGCCAAGAACTTTCTCTCTGCCCATCTCTGCCCAGTTTCTGGGTCATGCCCTTTTGCATCTGTTTCCAAGTTCCTTGGGAAGGAAGAGTCTGGCCAGAGGCAGTGTGTCCCATGCAGATGCTCGTAGCCATTGATGGTCATCTCGTGAAGAGCAAGTCCTGGGTGTGCACTGGACAGATGGGTGGGTGGGTATGCGATGATGTGTTCTCTAGTCTCCCGCACTGGGTTCCTCTGTCACCTGTCCTGTACTACAGGGCAGTGTTTCTGAACAATGCTGAAAGGCCCGCGCTCTGATTTTTCTGTAGATGGCGGTTGAGTTTCTGCATGAACTGAATGTCCCTTTCTTCAAAGTTGGATCTGGCGACACTAACAATTTTCCTTATCTGGAGAAGACAGCCAAGAAAGGTAAGTGTGGATTTTTCCCTTAAAACCAGAGACCAAGCTTTGTGTTTCTGCCCTCTAGTGGCCACTCACTGTGATAGCATTCATGGAGACTCAGTTTTATTTTTTATTTTGGTTTGCTCCAGTTGCCCCTCTGGGCAAGGATTCAGTGTCTTCTTTCTGTCCTTTGACCTGTGAGGGTCACTGTATTGCCTGGCTGGCATGGAACTCGCTCTGTAGATCAGACTGGCTTCAGACTCCTAGAGATCCGCCTTCCTTTGCCTCCTAGGTGCTGGGGTTAAAGGTGTGCTCCACCACATCTAGCTTTGGAGTCACAGTCTAGAAACCTTCTACCTGTTTGTTCTGGGGCAGTGCTAGGGACTGTGCACCTGATGTGAGTATTCCACCACTAAGCCACATCCCCAGGCCCTGTAGGAATCTCCCCCTAATGTCTCCACATTACACTTGGTAAATTGATTTCCCAGCGTGAATGATCTCAGTTGACCTTCCTTACAAACCTGGGGTAGAAGCAGGTCCTGCTCCCAGGATATTCTGTACTTGTTTCCTAGGCAAGGTATCAGAAGCCCTAAGGACAGGGCCCTGTGCAGGCCAGCACTCAAGCTGGCTGTGCTCATGCACTGGGGAATCTTCCACAGTGTGGGTTGTGAGCAGGAGTGTTCATGAATTTGGAATCTTTTGGGTTTGGGGATTTTAGACTAAGATTGTTGACTGAGGTTCCCACTCCACCCGGTCCCACAGTCATGCAGTCCTAAATAAACACACAGAAGCCTACATTAATTATAAACTGATTGGCCTATTAGCCCAGGCTTCTTATTAACTTTTATAACTTATATTAGCCCATAATTCTTTTTTTTAAAGATTTATTTATTTATTTATACATACAGTATCCTGCCTGTAGGCCAGAAGAGGGCACCAGATCTAATTATGGGTGGTTGCGAGTCACCATGTGGTTGCTGGGAATTGAACTCAGGACCTCTGGAAGAGCAGTCAGTGCTCTTAACTGCTGAGCCATCTCTCCAGCCCCCTAGCTCATAATTCTTGTCTGTGTTAGCCACGTGGCTTGGTACCTTTTTTGGTGAGGCAGTCACATCTTGGTTGCTCTGTGTTTGGGTGACGACTGCAGACTGACTCTTTCCTCTTCCCAGAATTCTCTTGTTCTCATTGCCCCGCCTCTATTTCCTGCCTGGCTACTGGCCAATCAGCATTTTATTAAACAAGTACAAGAAACAAATCTTTTCAGGGTAAAACCATTGTCCCACAGCATAAGATGAAGCCTGTTCTGTACTGCACAGCTTCTTGATCTGTAGAGATGCCTCTCTTCCCCTCAAGATCATGAGATCCCTCAGCGTGCTTCCCTTTGCTGAAGCATGATCTTGAGGAAGTGTGTTTCCCCATCGGTTGCTGTGCGGTATCTTAGGAGATGTGGGTGGGGGAGATTCTGAGCCCTGTGAAGAAAGTGCTGGTTCTTCAGGTCGTCCTATGGTGATCTCCAGTGGGATGCAGTCGATGGACACCATGAAGCAAGTCTACCAGATTGTGAAGCCCCTCAACCCCAACTTCTGCTTCCTCCAGTGCACCAGCGCGTACCCACTGCAGCCAGAGGATGCCAACCTGCGCGTCATCTCGGTGAGCAGGAAGTGAGGGTCTTACTGATTCGTGTCCTTGTTGTTCATTCATTTGCGGTGCTGGAGACTGATCTAGGGCCATGGGCATGCCAACCAAGTGTTCTTCTACTGAGCTATAGATAGCCCTAGCCCTATTGTTATAATCAAACTTATAATCATCCATGACACACTTTGTAAATGTACAGATCCTATCTTAGTGTGACAGAATCAAATTAGACCTAGGCAGCCAAGGAAGTATGGCATTCTAAAGAGGAGAACTGTAAATATAACACCAACCTTAGTTTCTTCCTTATGTGTATGTGTGTGTATATCTATGTATGTATGTATTTATGCCTCATACGTCATGATTTGTCTTCATATACTTTTTAGTCTTTTTTTGTGGGGGGTAAGTTCTCGCTGTGTAGAATTGTCAGGCCTATAACTCACTCTGTTGACCAGGCTGGCCTCAAACTTAAAGAGATCTCCCTGCTTCTGCCTCCCAAGTGCTGGGATTAAAGGCCTCCATAGATGAATATAGTTAACAACTTAGTGTCTTTGACTCCAGGTACTCTCCCTGATTTTCCCCTCACCGGAAGTCCTATAACATCCTCCCTCTGGACATGGCTACACGGCTTTGCCAGCCCACCCAGTTACAGCAGAATTCCCAGGCCTAGAAGCCTATACTCTCTCCCTTTCTCTCTTTGGGGGAGGGTTGTTTTTTTGAGACAGGGTTTCTCTGTGCATCCCTGGTTGTCCTAGAACTCACTCTGTAGATCAGAACTCATTGGTGCCTACCTCTGCCTCCAGAGTGCTGGGACTAAAGGCGTGCGCCACCACTGCCCGGCTGCAGTGTGTGCTTTGTGTAGATTGTATATATCATACAGCTGTAGGCTAGATCTCAAGGCTTTAGCCACCCAACATTCCTTATCCGCTACTGCCCTCCACTCGCATCTTCCTGCTGGGCTTCAGCTTTCTGGCCACCATCACTGACGACACTTACTCATCTGAGAAGAGCTTTGGTGCATCAGGTGGATTGTAGATTACGTTAATTATTCAGCGTTCCCATCAACAGAATGTTTTGGGCCTGGGCTGTGTGTATAATTAATATATTTTTAAAATTTTTATTTATTATGTATACAGTATTCTGCCTATCTGGGTGCCTGCACACCAGAAGAAGGCACAAGATCTCATTATAGATGGCTGTGAGCCACCATGCAGGTGCTGGGAATTGAACTCAGGACCTCTGGAAGAACAGCCAGTGCTCTTAACCTCTGAGCCATCTCTCCAGCCCTAATTGATATTTTTGTATGTAACACACTTGATTTCACACTTGTGACAAGTGCTTTTGGGGTGAGCTCAGGCATTCCATTTCAGTTATGTTGTTATTCTTGGTCTGCACAGGATTAAGCAGTCATACAAGTTGTTGGTTGATTAGAATGTTTTGAACTTACATATGTGTATGAATGTGTATGTGTGTGTACACACCATGGCAAGTGTACAGCACTCAGAAGACAGCCTGAGGGAGCTGTACTCTCCTTTCATTGGATGGTTTCCAGGGATCAAACTCATGTCGTCAGGCTGGATGGCAGGCGCTTGCCTTCCCGCTCTGAGCCATCTTGATGGCCCACAGAAGGCATCCTCAATGACAGCAGTAACTTTTACAGTATGGTGGGTATCTTAGTTAGGGTTTCTATTGCTGTAAGTAACTCAGGAAAGGGTTTTTTTTCGCTCACAGTTTCTTTCTTTCTTTCTTTTTTTTTTTTGGTTTTTCGAGACAGGGTTTCTCTGTAGCTTTGGAGCCTGTCCTGGAACTAGCTCTTGTAGACCAGGCTGGTCTCGAACTCACAAAGATCCGCCTGTCTCTGCCTCCCGAGTGCTGGGATTAAAGGCGTGTACCACCACCGCCCGGCCTCGCTCACAGTTTCTTATTACAGTTCATCATCAAAAGCAGGGCAGGAATCTGGAGGCAGGAGCCGCTGCAGAGGCCATGGAGGGGTGCTGCTTACTGGCTTGCTTCCCATAGCTTACCTAACCTGCTTTCTTATAGAACCTAGGACCACCAGCCCATAGTTGGAGCCACCCACAGTGGGTTGGGCCCGCCCCCATTGTTCACTAAGTAAGAAAATGCCTTACAGCCAGCTCTTATGGAGGTATTTTCTCAATTGAGGCTCCCTCCTCTCTGACAACTCTAGCCTGTGTCAGTTGACATAAAACCAGTCAGTACAGCGGGTGCCCTCCCCGTTCCCAGCAGCCCTCAGTGGGCACTTTTATCTTTGTAAGGGGGAGGCTCAGAGTGCCTGCCTTCCTGTCTCACCCCTGGCTGCTCTGCTCAGGAGTGGCTGAAGTGGGGTGCCGTTGTGATCTCCCTGATGAGGAGAAGTCCCAAAAGGGTAAGCACTCCCCTTTTCTGTTTTACAGGAATACCAGAAGCTCTTTCCCGACATTCCCATAGGCTATTCTGGGCATGAGACAGGCATTGCCATATCTGTGGCTGCAGTGGCTCTGGGGGCCAAGGTGTTGGAACGTCATATAACTTTGGATAAAACTTGGAAAGGGAGCGACCACTCAGCCTCGTTGGAGCCTGGAGAACTGGCAGAGCTGGTGCGGTCCGTGCGCCTGGTGGAGCGGGCATTGGGCTCTCCAGTCAAGCAGCTGCTGCCCTGTGAGGTGGCCTGCAATGAGAAGGTGGGTGCTGCCTGATCCTGCCTCGCCTGCTGTCCTGGGGCAGGTGTGGCACACGTGACCAGGAGCTGGGCTTCTGACCTGTCTGAGCCTGACAGATGAGCAGGTGAAGGAATGTCATACCCACCCTTCTGGGCACCATTAGGCTATGGGAGCAGCGGGGTGATGCGTCACATGAGAGAAATTCAGGCTTTTTAGCTACCCATGGTCACATTAGCCTTTCCACTAATCCTCTGAAGCCTGCGGCCTCAGAGCTCTGAACCCTAGAAGATACAGAATGAAGTCCTAAGATGGCCAAGCCTGGTCACTTGGAGTAGGCATACTGAGGCACTGGGAACAGAGCCAGGGTAGTCCTGAGTACAAAGGGGCACTGGGTGGGTGGCCACGGCCATTGTGTGGGGCTGGTGGGCACTGATGGTGAGGCCGGGGCATGCCTCCCAGCTTCCTAGAAGCCTCAGCCTGGCCCTTTCTGCTCTTGTGGGTTTAGAGGCAGGAGTCCCAGGAGTTCTGGGCGCAAGACTCCTTACCTGCAGTCGTGTGGGTCAGGGCATAGGTCAGACCCGGGGTATACATGAGAAGCATTGTCATCTTTTGTTCTGCCGGAGACTACCTAATGACCCGACCCCACAGTTCCAGGTGCACATGGCCTGAGGAGTTAGCAGTTAAAGACTCTAACTGCTCTGCAGATGAAATGGAGAGAGTCGTGCAGGAGCCTAGAGGGAGAGTTACACAGTCGGGTGTGGAGCGCTCAAAGGGTGAAAGGCAGCCAGGGCCACTGTGTGACAATAAGCAGCTGACACAGCTTCTCCTGGTGCTAAGTTCCAACAGAGTTAGAACTTGGAGGCTCTTACGTAAGCTGTGAGGACAGCGGATGCTGCTTCCAAGTATGTACAGGGAGGCAGGGATGCTGGGTGTCCACATCTGCCTGCCTTGGTCTCCACATCTGCCTGTCCCCCTTTTTTTTTTTTTTTTGTTTTTTTGTTTTGTTTTGTTTTTCGAGACAGGGTTTCTCTGTGGCTTTGGAGTCAGTCCTGGAACTAGCTCTTGTAGACCAGGCTGGTCTCGAACTCACAGAGATCCGCCTGCCTCTGCCTCCCGAGTGCTGGGATTAAAGGCGTGCGCCACCACCACCCGGCCTGCCTGTCCCCTTTCTGGGTGCCCCTTGTCATCTGAATAAGTCACCCTCATTGCTCGTGAGCCCTCCATCACCCTATTTTATAGAACAAAGTGGTAAACAGGTTTGTATACACACTGGACCAGGACTGGAGTTTCCTTTTTTGGGTTCTCATCTTGGTTATTGGCAGCTTGACCAAGTTGCCCACCTTCTTTCGACCTCAGTTTTCCATAAGATGTTGACGACACGGGGGCAGAAGTAATCGCAGCTGTCACATGTTGGGAGCACGCTCTATCTCACTCTGTTAATACTCTGATAAGGTGCCAGCACCTTTAGCCGGGAAGCCAAACACAGCACCCAGGCCAACAGGTACTGAACCTGGGTCGATCTGGCTGCACAGCCTGAGCCCTTTCCTTTCTGCTGTGTGACTGGAAAGGCCTCTCCTCCTAGTCTGGAATGTCACCTGACATGGGCTGTGTCTCTGCTTCTGTGAGGTGCTGCTCTGGGCATTGTGGCAAGGAAGTCCCGGCTGTGACAGTCCCCTCACAGGGATGTGGAGTGTACAGGAGTTACTTAGTATCTGACACTGGTCTTCCTGTGTCCACAGCTGGGCAAGTCTGTGGTGGCCAAAGTGAAAATCCCAGAAGGCACCATCCTGACCCTGGACATGCTCACCGTGAAGGTGGGGGAGCCCAAAGGCTATCCTCCTGAAGACATCTTCAGCCTCGTGGGCAGAAAGGTTCTGGTCACTGTGGAAGAAGATGACACAATCATGGAAGACTCTGTGGAAAATCACAGCAAGAAAATCAAGTCTTAAAATAAAGTGCCTCTCCCTGGCTCCTCAGCCACCATGCTACCATTGTCCAGTGTGTTGGGTACACCCTGTCACAGCGGCCACCTGTGTCCAGCCCATCGGAAAGGAAGGACCAATGAGGCCATTCTACCCTGAGGTGTCCAGCCAGAGAAGGCAGCCCCGAGCAAACGTAGCTGCTTTAGGGTTTCTGAGAGGCTCTGTTGTCGCCTTAACCCTTCATGTTCCCACCCTACACAGCAACTCCAGGAACCTCACAGCTGAGTTCCCTCCTCCTTCCCCTTCTACCCTGGGTTCCCCAGAGTACCAAATAATGATCGCTTACATTAGACCCTCCTGAGGCCTTGTGGGCAGAGGCAATCACTGATGTCTCTTGAATGAAGGTTGGGAGAGAGAGAAGTTGATCTTCCCTTTGGCAAACCCTCAGGGCAGCCTCTGTGTCCTGTACCACCAGAGGCCTAGAGAGACGTGGCTCTAAGCAGCCAGGCCTTGCTCAGAGGGCATTACACGCTACACCATGGTACACTTAGTCGGTGAGGTGACTGTTAGGGCATGTGAGCAGGGAGGATCAGTCTGTGTAAGGGGTGGCGGTGTGGGGCGTGGAGCGTGCGTGCCCTAAGTGTGAGGGGAATGCAGAAATCTTCCCTGCCATAATCCCCAGTGTCTTGTCACATATGGCAGATGACAACCCAGGCACAAAGCTTCCACTGTTTGACTTCTTTAAGCTGCATGAACTTTTTATAGAGGTTCATTGTCACATTGCACTTTGTTCTTTGCTGAATCAGTGCTGATAGTAATCATTTTGTTCTTTTCAAGTATCTTCTCATCTACATTTTATTTTTTTAAAAAATGACTTTTTTGTTTGTTTGTTTTTTTATTTTTCTGAGACAAGATCTCACTCTATATTCTTGTCTGACCCGGAACTTGCTTTGTAGACCAGACTGGACTCAAACTCTGATATCTGCCTGCCTCTGCCTCCCAAGGGCTGAGATTAAAGGTGTGCGCCATCACACTTGGCCTGCATTTATTTTTTAAATGTGTGTGTGCACATTACAAAGAATGACTTGTGGGAGTCAGTCCTCCCCCTCTTGTATTTCCTGGAACTGGAGGACATGTTGGTCCCAAGGATCAAACTAAGGCCGTCAGGCTTGGCAGAGGTCCCCTTTGCCAGCTGACCTGTATCGCTGGCCCATTAGCACCCCCTCCCATTTTGTGTATTTGTGTGTGTTTGCAGAGGTCAGATGTCTGCTTTATCCGAGGCAGCATTAGCTGTGTAAGCATCTAGCAGGCTCCAAAAATCTGTCTCTGCCAGGCCTGGCTTTTTGCTTGGGTGCCGAGATCCGAACTCAGGCCCCAGTGCTTAAGCAGCAAGGGCCCTTCTCTGTCGAGCCATCTTAAGCCCTTTTCAAGCCCTTTCTCTCTTTTTAAAGGGTTATCTTTATTCTCTGTATGTATATGTGTACAATACCAATGGAAGTTAGAAGAGGGCATCACCCCCTTCTGGAATTAGTTATGAGCCTCTACATACATGATGAGAACTGAACCCAGGGTTTCTCTGCAAGAGCAGAAACTGCTCTTAACCACTGAGACATCTCTTCAGCCACTTTTTTTTTTTAAGATTTATTTATTTATTATATATACAGTGTTCTGGCTGTATGTATGCCTACATGCCAGAAGAGGGCACCAGAACTCATTACAGATGGGTGTGAACCACCAAGTGGGTGCTGGGAATTGAACTGGACCTCTGGAAGAGGTCTTAACCAGTGCTCTTAACTGCTGAGCCATCGTTCCAGTTTCTACATTAGTGTGTGTGTGTGTGTGTGTGTGTGTGTGTGTGTATGTATGGGTGGATGTGCACTCTGTGTGCAGCAGAGGACAAGTTTTAGGAGTTGCTTCTCTCTTTCCACCATGTGGGCCCTCCCCAGGGTTGAATTCGGATTGCCAGGCTTGAAGGCAAGCACCTTGACCTGCTGAATCACCTCACCAGCCTCCCCGCTCCTCACCCCCCCTAGAAAACTGATCAGAACATGATGGACTCTGGCCTGCGCCCTGCTCACTCACTCCCTATCATAACCACGGGGCTGTCTTGAGCGGACTGTCCCTCACAACACCAGATGCTTCTATCCACTAGCAACACCTGTATGGGGTTACCAGACGTCAGTGTCACCGAAAAGCAGAATTTGGGGCAGAAGAGATGTAGGCAAAAGAGCCCCTGAACTCCTTAAAAGCTAGAGACCACCCAAAGCTTCCGTGGTGCTAAAGGGTGGCTACAAACACGTTCTGCAGTACTGCTGAGGCTGGAAACAGCTGAGAGGTGGCTTAGGGGCCATTGGGATGGCTCAGAGGTTGATGGTTGTCATCCTGACACCCTGAGTTCAATCCCCAGAACCCACCCATTTCCACCAGTTACCCCTGACATCCACGTGTGTACCATGGTACTGAAGGCCCCTCTGCCCCCTCAAACTGAATGTTAAAAAGAACTTGGTTATCCTCATGAGTGGTGAGCTCCCCATTACTGGGTGACTATTCCAAGAGAATTAGGAAGGAATGGCAGGTGAATGAGGTCTTATCCAGGCCTCTATGCTAGGCACTTGACTCCCAGTGAAGAACACAGTTACACGGGAGAGCATTCATATTTTATTACACAATGCATATTATTAGAGAACTTGTCATTTAAAAATATGGTTGTCACTAGCCAACATGGACTGAAACCATGCGCCCAAAGGAAATGATACACGAGCCTCTCTGGAGGTAGTGTCCAGAAATCACAGCAGCCGGCCCCAGGTCTGAGAACCCCCTGAAGAATCAGTCCCTGCCCAGTCTCAGGAATCTTATGTCCCACACTCTCTGGCCCTTGAAGCTGGACATTTGAGACAGAGGAGTCTGTCCTACATTTTCCCTCGGGGCTGGCCTTGACTAAGCCTTTTTCTTACAAAACAAACATCCGCTGGGGTCACAGTGTAGCTCAGCAGAGCACACACCTGGGATGTGCAAGGCCACTGGTTCTAGCCCACGCACCATGGGAAAATAGTTTGTGGTTTACCTTTGAGGTAAATTCTACAAACCAAGAGCATCGAGACAGATGCCTTCTACCTTCAAGAACATGGATCCCAAGAAAACTGCCCTGAGAGTATTAGGGCAGCCCCCGCCGCTGCCATCCAGCTGCTGGGTATCCATGGTCCCGCACTGTGACCGAGGTACAGGGGAGAATCTGTTGGAGATGTTAACAGATCCTAACCCGATACAAAGTAGTTATTAAGGCAATTTCACTAGCTTTGGCTCGCTTGAGTCTTCTGGCACTGACCCGCCTCTCACAGATGGGGGCCACAAGTAGAAAGTGTGTTGTCGGAGGCCACACAGCCGATGGGAAACTGGGCTTCCGGCTAGCACAAACCTTGGCCCAGCCCAGTCTTTCTGCTTTATACTCAGAACAATCCCACCCCACACTGTGAAGGGTAGGAGACCTGTCTCAGAGACCAGTGGAGGTAATCTAGAGGCAGATTCGGCCCAAGGAAGCAGGTGGAAAAAGCTAGGTGGCTACTGCCAAGAGGGAACGGGGCTGCCGTGTCCACAACCTGCTGGGAGCACAGACCCGGACTACAACTGGTTCCATTACCTTGGGCAGCCACCTGACTCAAGCGTACCAATTCTGCTGCGTGGACGATGGGCTCATGTCCCACTTTGGAGGGATGTAAGGATCAAGTGTGCAGTGGACAACTATGCGTGATAACGCCCGATACAATTGTTAAGAGATGCCTGGCTTGGCCCCTGCAGTGGTGCGGGTGGGAAAAGCTCTTGGTCTTTTGTGGATGAAGACTTAGCAACAAGTGTACATCTCCCATGTTAGCTATGTCCCGCCAAATCCACCTTGGAGCCATCCTCAGTATTCCCTTCTATGAGTAGCAGCCAACTGATCACTCATTCATTGTCTGGAAGGGGACTTTCTGAACCATTTTTGGGAGGAAAGGGACACAAATGTCCTTAGAAAGCATCTGGAGCCGGGCGGTGGTGGCGCACGCCTTTAATCCCAGCACTCGGGAGGCAGAGGCAGACGGATCTCTGTGAGTTCGAGACCAGCCTGGTCTACAAGAGCTAGTTCCAGGACAGGCTCCAAAGCTACAGA
>JAQHUG010000048.1:6987347-7013684 GCA_028555095.1 Dicrostonyx torquatus
GAGACCAGCCTGGTCTACAAGAGCTAGTTCCAGGACAGGCTCCAAAGCCACAGAGAAAACCCTGTCTCAAAAAACCAAAAAAAAAAAAAAAAAAAAAAAAAAGGGGAGGGGGGTAAAGCTGAAGAGTGTATATCTATGGACTGCATTAAACTCTGTTTCTCATGGTCAAAACCCTTAAGAATGGTTTGCCTGCCCTGGGAGATAGGCTGCGTTCCTTAAGGCAGTTTGGGGTGTGGAAGGATGGAGGGCCAGTTCCTCTGGTCTTGCTGAGGAAAGACCGAGTCCTGGCATTGGAAAGGTGCTGGTCTGCTGCCTGGGGAAGAAGTGGGCCAGAGGCTGAGCCTCTACAAGGCTGGTAAAACTGACCTTCAGGGCCATTCACCCGCACACGTTTCCTTCGTGATCTTCTACTGAAATTCCTAGCTCTGCATTCTTTCCAAGAGGACCCCTTGCAGGTGCCCCAATCCCCACCAACAACTCTGATGCCTGTTTTGAGGTTAGCCCTTGTTTCCTCGGTTTCCACAAGGGAAGACATCTGCACAGAGAAAGGAAGATGAATGCACTTGCCTTGAGTTTTTCCCCAGCATCTTCTAAGTGGGCTATGTTGTCAGCGTGTTGCCGCTTCTTGGTTGCCAAACACTCTAAACAGTCCTGGAAAAGTTTCTGCGATGGGGGCCAGGAGAGAGAGGGAAACTGTCACTTTCAAGCCCTCGTCCTTGCTCTCCCCTTTACTGGTTTTCCTTAATCACATTTTCTTTATCTACAGGGTGGGGGCAGGGCACACTGGTGCCATAGTGTACATGGGGAGGTCAGGCAACAATCTGCAGAGTTCCTTCTCTCTTTCCACCTCGTGGGTCTCAGGGCTTGAACCCAGGTCATCAGGCTTGGCAGCAGATACCTTTGCCTGCTGAGTCATCTCACTGGCCCATCCCTGAATTCTTTTTCAGGAGAGGTACCTGAGGCTCTGAGAGTGAGTAGCTTGCCCAAAGTCATGGTGGTGGTGGGTGGGTGGTGAGCAGATTCTGATCCTCTGAGCCTCAAGCCTTTGTCCAGGATGCCTCCAGCCTGGATATCTGCCTCCTACCTTCCATGTATCTGCTTTTAGAAGTTACCATTCTACTAAATGCCTGCTGTGGGTCTTCTTCCTCCAATGATGGCCCTTCTCCGTCTTAGCCTTCCTTAGGTAAAGCTGGTCTTCCACTTGACACCTGGGCCCTACCTCATAGGAACAGGGAGGGACCCTGGATCAACCAGGATTACTAGAGCATGCCGATTTCCAGTGGAGAGCTGGAAGCCCGAGGAAGCGGGCAGGAGTGTGGGCTCTAGAGTGAGACTAAAGCTAGGTCGTGGCCCTACCTCTGCAGCCTTGTGCCCCATATCCATTTTCTTCAGTGCAAACAGGGATGCTGTGGAGACTGAATGAGATTCTCACGCCTGGCCAACAACACACGCTCAGTACAGGTTGTTTGGCCACCTTAACACCCAACAAGCTTTAGCTGCCGTGGTGAATGGCTTTACTGGGAGAGGGAACTGGGGGCAGGGAAGGGGGTCAGCCTTGGTCTTAGCTTCTCCATGCGCATCTCCTGTGACACCTAAGCCACCTACTGCCCAAGGTGGCCCAAGAATACCCCAGCCTTTTGGTTTGAACCTTCCCACCTCCAACCATAGGAATTTGTCTTGGGACCCCAGAAAACCTTCAATGCCCTTCAAGGCTATGCCTAATGGCGCTTCCCTGCCTTGGCTTCCGGCCTCAAGTTCCATCTTTTTTTCCTGGCTCTCACTGACCACCACCTTGGGCTCCCTACCATGGTATTTATGTACCACAAGGCACTGTTTCGGTTCTCCCCCTGACAAGCCAGGCAATGCGTCCAGGTAAGAAGAGGATCTTACCTATGACCTGGCTCACTGACGAATGAATGGCTCTGTAAGAGCAGAGGAATGAGCCAGGGCATATGTGGATGCACTGATGAGAGGAACCCTGAGACAGACAGGAGGAAGACAGTTGGGCCACATCTCAGGAAAATAGCCTTGGATTTCCAAGTAGCAGCATCTAGGCATTATTATTATTACAGTCATTCACAGGTACCAAAAGGAAGGTTCTGGAAGTGGAGGCATTTCTTATGAACCCAGGACTCCACTAGCCAGCCTGTGCTCCCATAGGCCTGATTTCAGATTATACTTGTTACAGGTGGTGAAGTCAAGGGAGGGCATAAATGAGGTGCGGCCGGGCAGAGATCAAAAGACCTCTTAAGAGACAGAAATAATAAAATCGTCTTTGTGAAGACAGAAGGTTCGGCCTAGCCTGCCTTCCAGCTCTGAAGCGCCAGGCAGGGGTCCAGCTCACCTGTTATCAACAGAGAAGACTGTGATAGGCTAGGGGGAGCAGTGGTGTGTTTGTATAGGGGGAGGAGCCGGATTCAAGGCAGGAAGATGGCCTTATTGAGTTTGCAAAGCAATACCGGCCTTCAGGCCCCAGTTGAGAATGTTCTATTATGAACTCGTGTTCAGAGATTTTTCTAGGCTTCATGATGTGCAATCGTGAAGTTTTCTTTTTCTGTACCCGCAGCTCCAGTCCGGTCTTTTGACATAGTCTTGCTATGTAGCACAGGTTGGCCTTAAATTCTAGTCTCCCTGCCTCAAAGTCCCTGATGCCTAGCGTTAGGCAAGCGTCCCAGAACCCTTGGCTGTGTTCACTAAACCTCAGGTTTTCTTTAAGCCGGTGGCAGCGTCGGGCAGCTGCCCTAGCAGAAGCGGTAAAGGACATCTGAGGATCAGCCTGAGGCTCCCAGTACCCTCAACAAGTCTTCTGAATTCACTGGTGGCTTGGTCAACCTTTGCCATGGGGTTACGTCTACCACCTAGGGGACCTCAGTTTCCAAGTCCTAACGTGATTTGGGAATGAGACCTGGCCTGGTGCTCCTTCGTCCGTTATTTCTGTTGTTACTCCTATGCTCAATCTCCGCCCGCCCAGACCTGCGTGAACGCTCCACGCCCCACGTCTCCCCACCTGCACGCTCGCAGCCTCCTCCTGGGCCAGGCCCACCGGGTGGCCGCGGTGGGCACCCAGCACCGGGCACAGCGCACACACGCAACGGCTGCAGCGGCGACAGAAGAGCTCAGCCGGGCGTTCGCTGTGCTCAGGGCAGCGCCAGGGGCAAGCCCCGTTGGCCTGGACGGGCTCCGGCATGCAGGCTGCCTCACTCGCCATTCGCTGTTGCAACCCCTGTCCCGCAGTGTAGCCGGTGGGGTGGCAGCGAGAATCGAAACCTTGCTCGGGGCGGGGCTGGCGACCCAGCTCCCAGTGGCGGGTTGGGGCGGGGGCGGGGGATGGTGATGAGGGTTGGTCCCGCCTAGTGTTGGATCACACAGCCCAGCATCTTTTCACTCTTCCGCCCTGTGTGGGAGGAGGCCGCCACAGACAGGGAACGCTGGGGCTCGCTTGAATGGATTAACTGGCAGGTGGGCTTCCCACTTGGTTATGCTGGTCTTGGGGGTTTCGGCAAACTTCCGGAGTGGAGTTGCCTGGTAGGTGTGGCCTGCCCTGAGGGGCCCGCATTTCCCACACTCCCACTTGTCCCTTTTCCTGAAGTGCTTCTTCCCTAGAGTCAGCCTTGGGAGTTTGGAACAGATTTCCAGGAAACCGCAATGAGCCCCAGGCTAAAACTCTGAAGATGCTGGGATCCCTCCTGCCCTGATGAGTGGTAGTCCGGATGTTTCCAGCCTGGGGAACTTGAGGTTCTCTACTTGGAGTAGAGCTCAATTTTCCGGAGCCTCAATTTTCCGGAGCAGCTGTCACTCACTATGCCTACCTTCTTCTTAACCACGACCGAAAACACTTTATCAGGACCTTACTGACCAGTTTGTCAGCAGGGGTATCTGTTGCTAAATTGGTACTTGTAGAACAAATTAACAAAAGAAAATCTCCATGCATTACAATATCGAGCTTGGTGTTTTATTATTATTTTGGTTGAGGCAGGGACTCACACTCTGTCCAGGCTGGACTGAAATTCAATCCTTCTGCCTCAGCCTTCCAAACGCTGGGATTACAAGGGGCAATTATCACTCAGTGTTGATTGTTATAGTCTTCCATTGCACAATTTCTGCATCGATTTTTACTTTTATTTAATTTTTTTTTTTTTACAAAGGTACAAGGAATTTAAGAAACATTAAAACAATCATTCAAACGGCTTCAGGCACGGTTTCACATGACAAGCATAGCTCCTTTCTCACTTCCTGTTTCCCACTAGGGCAGACCCTTAAGTTTTGTTCCAGGAAACAGAATTATTCTAGAGCTAAGGTGGGTACCAGCCAACCGCTCATCTCCAAGCGCTCTCCTCATCCACACCACACAAAGTTCCTGAGTCAACAGAAAGGGAGCTCCCAAGGCTTGAGATAAGGAGGTGAGGGCTGCTTTGCCACTGGGTGGACACTGCCTTTGTGGGCACTGTTGCTCCATCAACTCAAGAACACAAAAACATAATCTTAAAAAAAAATGACTTTAAAAAAATATCTGATAAAAATTACCTATCCCTCTCCCTTGCTATGAAATAATTTAAATAATTTATTCTAGGTGTAAAAAAAAAACAACAAATAAATTTGCTCATAGCCACCTGTGACCTGTTCTTGAATGTGAGGTCTGAGTCTGGGTCCCTTACAGTGAGGTGAGCTTTTCTTGGGATGGGGGGATGGTGTTGTACAGAGACTCCACCCTCAGCCACATACAGGAGGCAGCCAGTGGCTTTGGACTGGTGTCTTCACTATGAGGCTGTCCTGCCTTCTGAATGTGGGGGATGGGAGCTTGGTCCCACTTTCAAACTAGTCACAAATGAAAGGACAGAGCCCTGATCCAGGAGCTCCAGTTCCTGTCAAATGCCTGGGACTTAGCCTTTTACTCGGGAGCACAAGTACGACAAGCATAGCTGGCTCATCGTCGGGGACAGAGTCCTAGTCTAGTGATTGATGGATGGAGAATAAACCAAGAAACACAGGACTGTGAGGGGCAAGGCATTGTGGGAGGGAGTCTTGGGATTGTCCTACTTTGATTGCCAGTCCAGATGCAGGAGACCCACCCAAAGCCTCTCCGTCCCCACTGTACTGAAGTCACCTGGGCAGATTGTCCAGACTTTCCACTGAGGAGTCAGCTGCAGTGGGGGTGGGTCTGGTCATCACTACGTCCATCTAGAGGGATGCTAATCGATAGCATGGTCAAAGTCTGTTAGTCTGCGGGGCTCCTGCAATTCCCACTTGAGCTCCAGAGTGTGATGGGGAAAACACTGGCTGCCTGTCCAGAGGGGAGTGGGTGTCTGGTAAGCTTTGTCTTCTCAGGCAACAGCTGGGCTACTGTACTGACCACCAGGAGAGAAAGAGCCTCAGAACAGGGCCCAGGACACACAAGGGAGGGGCCCAGGCTTGCAGACCAGATGCTATCTGGTCCCACTTTCTCAACCAGAGCCCTTCCTGGTGGGTGGCCACAGGGCTTGGCCACTTCCAGTGCTGCCCTCCCCCCATGTCCCCAACCTCGCAGAGGCCTTTTGATAACCTGGGTGGAAGCCTATGTCTGCCCTCTTGGAGGCTGCAGGCTCTGGAGTCAACAGGCATGGACACAGCTTTGAGGTTGGTGTCCCCAGCTATGAGGCTGGTTCTGATTGGAAGGATGGGTTTGGCTACCTATCTGTAGTTTAGAATTGGGCCAGATCTTCACTCATTCCTCTCAGACTGAGTCCCTGCAGCAGCTTGAGTTTCCTCATTAAGCTTGAGTTTCCTCATCAACCCACAGGCATGATCAAAATCAAGTATTTGGTGGCAAGTCACAGAGGGGGTGACAGCTCACTCCATCCTTGTTCAGATGGAGAAACTGAGACCAGAGAGAGCAGTACTTGGTAAAAGGTCACCAGGGAAGTCCAGACATAGCTGAGGTCAGAAACCATGGATTCCTACTGTGGAGACTGAGAACAACACTGTCAGACAGACCCAGGACAGGACCTCAGTCCAGCCCTGCCAGGAAACAGATCTGTGTCTCTCTCTGGGCCTCAGTTAAGTAAGCCAGATCAGTGGTTTTCAAGCTTCTAAGAGATAATTTAGCAAAGCATATATCCAAAGTGGGCTGATGAAGATGGAGGCTTTCTGTTAGAATAAATCCACCAACCAAAACCGCTCCCTACTCTATGACCACAGGCAGGTTGACCTACCCAGTCCTTCCAGATCTTTCTACCTCTGGGAGGTCATAGCTCCTCCCCGGCCCTTAAAACCAGAATTCAGCAGAAGGCAGGGTGCAATCGCGAAACCAGCTGGGGCAGAAACCGCAGCGGTGAGAAGGCAACAGGAAAGCGGCACCATGTCCCACTGGGATCTCTTTCAGCGACCAAGAGTTTTGTTTTCTGGTATAAAATATAGAAATAGTGGTTGTTCTCGGGGACCTATGGTTCGGTTCTGGACCTCCCCACAGAGCCTCTTGGTGTCCCTGAGGGCAAGGGTGGCGGGGACCACTGCTCAGAACTGTCCTAAGCTCATCCGCAGGTTCTTAATCTCCAGTTCCAGCTGCTTGGTCTGGACCTCCCTCTGCATCAACAACTCCCGGAGCCTCCGGATCTCCTCCTGTTGCCGGTAGAACATGTGCAGCAGCTAGGGAAGCAGAGGGCAAGGTCATCTGGATGGTCAGGATGGGCAACAACACCAAAGCTAAGCCACAACTGACTTTCAACTTGGGAGTGGTTAAATTATCAAGGGACAGTCATTGCTTGGCTCAGTCACCAAAGCCTTGCTCACTTTACCCGATAAATGAAGTACAAACAGATTGTGTGTGTGTGTGTGTGTGTGTGTGTGTGTATGTGTGTGGTGTGCCATTTCTCCTTCCAAAGCCTTGCTCACTTTACCCAATAAATGAAGTACAAACAGATTGTGTGTGTGTGTGTGTGTGTGTGTGTGTGTGGTGTCCCATTTCTCCTTCCAAAGCCTTGCTCACTTTACCCAATAAATGAAGTACAAACAGATTGTGTGTGTGTGTGTGTGTGTTGTCCCATTTCTCCTTCCAGGGTCCCTCAGGGGTAGAGTAAAGGGTATTTGGGCCTGCGTATGAAAACTTGGGTTTTCACCACCATCGGGCTGTGTAGTTAATTTTAACAACTTGGCAGGGTCTAGAATGACCTATGGAGTTTGTAGATTGGGCTAAATGAGAGAAGACACACCCTAACTGTGGGTGACATTATTCCATGGGCTGGGATCCCAAACTGAATAGGAATGAGGAAGTGAGCATTCATGTCTCCCTGCTTCTGACTGTGGATGCCATGTGACAGGCTTCCCCGAGCTCCTGCTACCATACCTTCCTCACCATGATAAACTAACCCCTTACCTTAATTGCTACCCCTGCACCAAACAGCTATTAGATGTGGGGCACCTCCTGAGGGTCTCTGTTGTTCCCCCCAAATGTCTGTGACATCTCTTAGGGTGGCAGTGTTCGTACCTCCTCTCTCGGTGTGGAAACGGAGGCTGAAGCTGTTTCCATTGGCATTTTGTCCACGGCAGTATGGAAGTAACTAGTACACCAGCCTGGCTTATAGCAGGTGCTTAACATGTACTGGCTTTTAAAATCAGGCCTCAAAATTCCACAGTGCTGGTGCCAGAGCCAAAATGGCACCAAGTCCTATCTTCTGCATTTCACAGACTGTCCCCAACACTGTGTGCACATCCATCATCTTGGTATATGGCTGCTAATCAGAGCCCATGAGGTAACTAAATTTTGCCAAGAGAATCAAGGTCCAAGCCAGGCAGTCAGGTCCAGCAGGCTGCCCTTCTGCCCTCATTTCCCTCCCAGCCCACCACACTCCCCCATCCTGAAGGCCTTTCTCTCTCACCTCATTTTCTGTCTTTGGTGGGGGGCATTCAAAAATGTCAATGCCATTGGTGAGCCAGGACTTCTCCAGCCGCTGCTCTGTGGCCCGCTTTGGTGTCTTCTCTTCCAGCAGAGAGCGGGGTGTCCGGTCGTCATTGGTGGCCAGCTGTACCATGGGTTCCAAGAGCCCAGGTGAAACTTGGA
Organism: Dicrostonyx torquatus; assembly: GCA_028555095.1. Taxonomy (NCBI): domain Eukaryota; kingdom Metazoa; phylum Chordata; class Mammalia; order Rodentia; family Cricetidae; genus Dicrostonyx; species Dicrostonyx torquatus. Next base: position 6,995,380 of record JAQHUG010000048.1, read on the forward strand.
CCACAGAATTGGAGAAAAGTTTCTTCTCTGGAGGCAGTGGCTTGGATTCCAGTGGCTCGGAGCCGGGTCTAAGGGACATCATGACGGGCTCTGGAAGGGATGTAGAAGGCTGTGAAGAGGGCTGAGTGGCCATGAGTAGATGGGGGGGGGGCATGGACACGGCAGGCCTGTACTGTAGACAGGCATGTACCCATGCCATGGCAATCAGGTAGCAACATGTGTCACCCATGTGTGGGGAAAGGAAACCAGCACATGGACACAGCACAGACATACACTGGAGTGGCCTCCAGGTCCCTGAGCTCCTCAAATGAAGCTTGTCCTTGTCCTCTCCCTGCTCCCCATAGCCAGGGTCTTACTCTGTAGCTCTGGGTGGCCATGAACTCACAATCTTAGGGCATGAGCTGCCTTGGCTTTGCTTCGTACGGAGAGACCCAGTCCCAGGGTCCTCTGCCACCTATGAAGCACAGTCATTTTTCTGACATCTTCAGGCAAGTCTTGCAGACACAGAGAGCAGTGTGTTGTATGAGCAGGGGCTATTTAAGGGTTACACATAGCTGGCAAGTGGCACTGGAGCAGGATCCTCCCATGCTCTGGGGATACATGAAGTGACGTGGGGGTGCCGTGGAGGTGTGGAGGGAGCCTGCGCAGGAGCGGGGGATGGGGGAGCAGAGGAGGGTCGGACAGTGGTCTGTTGCCTAGAGAATCTTGGGCCATAAAATAACCATGGAGGAAATAGTGAAGGTGGGGAGGAGTGTGGATGAACCACCCAGATAGTCACAGTGGCAGTTTTTCTGTGGAGTGACAGACATCTTTGACCAGGAGGCATTTAGGAACAAGGTAGGTGGAGCCTCTGTTTCCCTGGCATTTTATTTAAACAATTACCGGGAACTGGTTGACAAGGGCCCCTCCCCTGGGCTACTTGGGACCTCTGGGATTCCCATTTTCCTAGGTAGTGGCCTGCTCCCCGCCTCCCTCACCTCTGATCATTCCGCTGAGCCACTCGTGGGCTGTCAGGGAGGGCTGAGCCGCTACTGTGGGTGGGTAGATGTCCTCTTGATAGGATTCTGACTGCAGGAGAAATGGGGACAGTGAGGGCAGGGCTGAGCCTTGGAGTCTGGTTCTCCTCACCCCTGCTGAATGAGGAGCCTGGCAGCAGCCAGAAAACAAGGGTGCTCGCTCCATGGGTACAGAAGCTTAGGGGCAGAAGCAGGACCAAATCCAGTGTTTCAGGATCCAGGGCTGTGGTAGTGACCGCGAGAAGGGCTTTGCCTTGCAGGAGCCACCCTCATCCATGATCCCCCAGCGTGGGCCTGGGATCTGGGATTCTGACATCTGGGGTCTGGTACCCTCCCCACACCTCTGCTGGTAGTCCCACCACACTTACCCTCCGGGGTACAATCATGGACACGGGCTCAATGAGGCTTTTGGTTGTAATCAGCTTGTAGAAGCGGAAGATCTCACAGGAAGACACATCGAGACCTCTCTTTGGCATGATACCTGTGGCCAGATGGCCAAGAAGAGAGGAGAAATCCTGGCTGGGCTAGAGCTGAGACCCAGCAGGTAAGGCAAAGGCAGACTACACACCTGTGATCAGAGACCACCCTCCCCTGTCAGCTCCCCTCAGCCAGGCTCCTGAACGTCACCTATGCGGGGTTGTCCTGAGCTGGAAAATAGATGAAGGATTCCATAACCAGGTATTGCCTCTACCTTCAATGTTTATGTTTTTTTTTGAAGATTTATTTTAATTTTATGTGCATTAGTGTTTTGCCTGTATGCATGTCTGTGTGAGGGTGCCAGATTCCTTGGAACTGGAGTTACAGACAGTTGTGAGCTGCCATGTGGGTGCTGGGAATTGAATCTGGAAGAGCAGCCAGTGCTCTTAACCGCTGAGCCCCAAGGTTGAATTCTTTTATCTGGATCCTGAAGATGGTTTCCTCTGCCCAAAGGTTCCCCCTTCCATCCTCATAGACCCAGAACCTAAATGCTTATTTTGTATTTAGTTTATTTATTTATTTTTGAGACAGGATCTCATGGAACCAAACTTCCTATGTAGCAGAGAACGTTCTTGAACTCCTGACCCTCCTGCTTTCATCTCTTGAGTGCTCAGATTACAGGTGTGTACCACAACACCAAGCCTCATTCGTCGTTTTGGTTTTTGAGGGAGAGTCTTGCTGTTATACAGTCCAGGCTGGCCATAAGCTCCTAATACTCAGGCCTAGGATTACAAACCTCTGTCTCTCTGTACCTGGCTTCCTAAATGCTCCTAATATGGCCACTCCAGTTCTTTTTTTTTTTTTTTTTCTTTTGTTTACTTGACACAAGGTCCCATATAAACCTGCCACGACCTCAAACTTGTTATATAGATGAGGATGGCCTTGAACTCCTGATCCTCTTGCCTCCATTTGTCAAATGCCTTGCACTGTCTTAGGGATCTGTTGACACAGGAGGCACCACTGGATGCAGCCCCCTGGATTTCCAGAGCCAAGAGCCCCAACATGCCTTGCTCGTCCTAACTCATCCAGTCTGGGTTGCTGATACCGGCATCAAGAAACAGATGGATACAGCCCACACGTTAGGACACCTTGGCTATCTCCTTCCTGTCTGATGTCTTCCCGTACCAAGACCCAGCCCTGGCACCCTGGCCATACATGGCTTGGGAATTCTACTCACCGATCCCCTTCTGTGGGTTGTAGGAGCGAAACTCAGTCAGGTAGCTCAGGTAAGGCTTCTCAGCGCTCACCTCATAGTATCGTATGTTCCCATCTCCCTGGGGAGGGGAACCAGGAGGGTCAGATCTGGGCCATCAGTGTTTCCCCACTGGCCCCCATGACCGAGTAGTCAGACCCTGACTTTCAAAGTGGACAGTTGATGAACCCATCCCATACAGGGACACCAGAGAGCCTAAGGCTAACAACCAACAATGTTCCAGCCCACCCATGTTCCTCTAGTGCAGAAGCCCTGGGAACATTCCCACATGACAACCACTGAGGAAGTCAGGATGTCAGAGACCATCCTGTGGCTCTTAGCACTGGGGACATTTTTCCTTGATAGAGTCACTTCGAGGTACCATTACTGGCATATTGAGCAGGGACACCCCGACCCATGAAAGTCTATTCTGGTTCAAATCCAAAGATTCCCCTGTTGAGAACTACCACCTGGACCAGGAACTGGGGAGGAACAAGCTAGGAAGGGTGGGTGCAGGTATTCGCTCAGGGAAGAGGCTAGCCACTAGTGCCTGTCTCCACCCTGCACCTCCAAGGACCCTAGGTCATTTTCTGAGCACACATAGATCTAAGCGTAAGCTATTTCTGCCTCCTATATGGAGGTCCAGAGGGCGACCTCTCCCCCATGCCAGGCTGACCTTCCCCACAATGTACAGCATGCTGGTGTCTGAGTCGTAGAAGGGAAACAGCACACCCGAGGAGCCATCCAGGTCCTCCTCTGTGAGGGGCACAGAAAGGTTGTCCTGCAAGGGAAAGGAGACCAAGACATGAGTGTCATTCCCACAATCTCCAGGGGAGACTGCTGCCCTTGGCTCTGAATGTGTCCATGAGAGCGTGTGTTGGTACATAAGATGGAAAGTTTGCTTTTCTGTATGATATACATGTTTTGTAAAGAGGTCTTGGTTCTCAAGACTCAGTCTATGAATTATTTTCTGGTGGAAATGATATTTTAAAGGCAATACTGCCCCTCCCCAATTTGTCAGTCTTTTATAAAAAAAAGATTTATTTATTTTATTTTATGTATATGGGTGTTTTGCCTGCATTATGTCTGGGTACCATGTGCAGGACCTGAGAGGCAAGGAGAAGGCATCAGACTCTCTGAAACTGGAGTTAGAGTTGTGAGCTCCAGTGCTAGGAACCCAGCCCTGGTCCTCTGCAAGGTCAACAGGTGTTCTTAGCCCCTGAGCCCTCATTCTCTTTTTGTCAGCATTTTGCTTTAACAAAAGTCTTTTTGTTTTGTTTTGTAGACAGGGTTTCTTTGTGTAGCCCTGCCTGTCCTGGAACTTGCTCTGTTGACCAGGTTGGCCTCAAACTCACAGAGATCTGCCTGCCTCTGTCTCCCAAGTGCTGAGACTAATGGCACCTGGCTTTAACAAGTCTTTTTTTCTTTTCTTTATTGATATTTATTGGGCTCTACATTTTTTTCTGCTCCCCTCCCTGTCTCTCCCCTCCCCCCTTCAGCCCTCCCCCAATGTCCCTATGCTCCCAATTTACTCAGGAGATCTTGTCTTTTTATACTTTCCCATGTATATTAGGTCTATGTAAGTCTCTCTTAGTGTCCTCATTATTGTCTAAATTCTCTATGATTATGGTTTGTAGGCTGGCTTTCTTTGTTTTATGTTTAAAAGCCACCAATGAGTGAGTACATGTGACAACTGTCTTTCTGTGTCTCGGTTACCTCACTCAAAATAATGTTTTCTAGTTCCATCCATTTTCCTGCAAAATTCAAGCTGTCGTTATTTTTTTCTGCTGTGTAGTACTCCATTGTGTAAATGTACCACAATTTCTTTATCCATTCTTCGGTCGAGGGACATTTAGGTCATTTCTAGGTTCTGGCTATGACAAACAAAGCTGCTATGAACATAGTTGAGCACATGTCCTTGTGGCACGATTGAGCATCCTTTGGATATATACCTAAAAGTGGTATTATTGGGTCTTGAGGAAGGTTGTTTCCTACTTTTCCAAGAAATCTCCACACTGACATCCAAAGGGATTGTACCAGCTTGCATTCCCACCAGCAATGCAGAAGTGTTCCCTTTTCCCCACACCCTCTCCAGCATAAGTTGTCATCAGTGTTTTTGATCTTGGCCATCCTTCCAGGTGTAAGATGGAATCTCAGAGTTGTTTTGATTTGCATTTGTCTGATGACTAAGGATTTTAACAAGTCTTTTAAACATTTTTTGAGACAGGGCTTCACTCTGTAGCCTACACTAGCTGTGCTAGCCCCGCACTCAGAGCAGTTCTGCCTGGGATTATAAAAATTTCTTACTATACCTGGCTTTTTTTTTTCTTCCCAGCATTGAAAATCAAACTCCGGGCTTCATGATACTAGGAAAATACTCTACGACTGAGCCACATCTACAAGTCTCTTTTAAAATAGAAAACTTGGGGATGGTTTTGAGGCTGGCTTTTAGCACACTGTCCCTATACCTAAGCCTCTCCAGGAAACAAGCTTTCAGACACCATACTTGGACTTAATATGCAGCAAAAGGTGACCTTGAACTCTGGGTCCTCCTGCCTTCATCTCCAATCTAAGTTTGGTTTCTGGTTTATTTTAACAAATGAAGGAGACCTTGCTTTGTCTAGCAGGTGGGAGGCCCTGCATCTTGTCCTCAGTCTTCAAAACACCTAACAGAACAGCACTGCTCACCTTTCACCCGCAGTGGGCCACAATTACACTCACCTGCTCTCCAGCTGTCCCCTGCCTTACTCTAGTCCCTCCCCAGACCTTCTCTTGGGACCCCATCTCTCTCCCAAATGATGAGAGGCCCCAGGCTAGCTGGCCTGATGGACTACTAACTATCCCATCCCTGGTACTCATTCCCTGCCCCCAGCCCTACTGTCCACTGAGTGTGAGCGCCAGGCTGAATGAGAAAGTACCCAGATGAGTGAAGGGAGGCTGTGCAGGGCTGCAGGGTGGTGGTGAGGATGGGTGGAGACGCACCTGGTCCCACAGGGCCATCTGCCGGTTGTTCCATCTGGATGTACCCGTGGATAGCAGCTTCTTGAGGTTCCCCAGGAACAGCACTTTGTTGGCCCGGTGCCCCTTGTAGCTGGCTTCCTGGAGGGATAAGTGTGGTTGAAGAGCTATGGGGAGGGGACTCGCGGCAGGTATAGGTGGGGTTCCTGGCTCCCTGCTTGGCTCCTGGCTCCTGATGCAACCCTGGTTGTCCCTTTTCTCACCCGTGGAGTCACTTGGTACACCTCTTCTAGGAAGGCATCCTGGATCCTTTCCTTCTAGTGAAATCTTCCCATTCTATTGAGAGCTGCCTCCAAGCAGCAGAGTCAAGGCAAACCTTGGCCCTCCCCACTCTTTTCTTGAGACAGGACCTCAAGATGTATCCCAGGCTGGCTTTGAACCCTCACTCCTCCTGTCTCAGGATTACAACACATGCCACCAAACCCTGCTCCACTCCATCCTTGATTCCAGGAGCATAGAGAGCCCTGAGTGAGGCAGAGGGACAGTGGACATTGCCCTATTGAGCTCCAGGGAGGAAGGGAATGGTCCATTGCAGCTTCCGAGCAAACAGAGCTGCTCAGAAAGCAGGTGCTGGCCTAAGGTGGCTGCTGTCCCCTGCCAGTGACAGAGCTGAGGCACCATGGCTAGCTCTGAGGTCAGAACAGGTTCACAGCCCACTGTATACATAGTCATTTCCTTTCTTCGGCCTTAGTTTTCTCATCTCTGGAGTGAATATAGCAAATTTCAACACCCCCTCCATCCCCATGAGGCCACCTAAGGATGCTGCCTCCAGAAGCTGAGCCCAGCTGCTGACAACACTGTCACCCCAACCTTAAAGTACTCCTGAACCTTGGCCAGCACCAACCTGGAGGACAGTCCCTAGTCGGGGGTCGACAATGCGAATCTTGCGGTCCTTACAGGTGGTGGCCAGCAGGCTGCCATTGGTGTTGAAGGACATGGAGAGGATCACATCTTGGTGACAGGTGATTGTCTTCACGGGGCTTGCAACTACAGACTCCTTTGTGTCCAGGTTCCACACCATCACCTGCTTGGCGGAGTGCTGGCACTGAGCACAGTGGCTACTCCACCCAGCCCCCACAGTCACACAGCAGCAGGCATTGGCGAGAAATACAGTATTCCCAGGAGGGAAGAGGCAGCTGGCAGCCAGGCCACTGAGCATGAGAGGTATGGCTGTGGCTGTATGCACAGCAGGGGATGTAGGGAGTCAGGCTGTCTTGTAGTAGAAGGAAACCACCACCCACCTCCGCGCCAGAAAACATTATGCTGGGAGGACCTGGCACATGGGGGTCACATCCCACTTTCCGGTGCATAACCAGGGATGCCAAAGGAACCCATAGCCACAGCCTAAGGTGTGAGCAGCATCCCCAGAGACATAGCCGCACACACCGTTCACATCAACAGATAAACACTCATTTCTGACCAGAACCTTCCAACAGCTTCTGTCTCTTTTGGATCTGAGAGGTTCCTGAGGTGTCTCTGTGAACCCCAATACAGTCAGCAGAGGAAGAGTTGAAAAAACATAGCAATGGTCCCACCAACCCACTGTGTCTGCAGTCTGGGGTTCAAGAAACTAAGACCCAAGGAGAATCATGGGACATTCTCATACAAGTCAGAGATTGAGTTGCATCAGGTCTCCAGTGCTGGGAATTGTTTTGGTCTCCAAGGCCCATGGCCTCGGGGCACTAGGTAGAGATGGGAAAGTGTTTAGTGGGCTCAGCCCAACCCCCAGAGGCAAGCTACAGTGGATTGAATCATGTCCTAATCCTGTCTACCTAGAACCTCAAATGGGATTTATTTGGCAACAGGGTCTTAACAGATGTAATTAGTTGACATGAGGCCACAGCAAATGGAGAATTCTCAATCTAACAGTAAGTGAGGGGAGGCAAGGACATACCAGGACAAGGCTGTGAAGGCAGAGACAAGAGTGACAGAGAGGTGTGGAAGGGTGCTCCCCCAGGCTGGTGGAAGCAATAGGCCGCCAGTACCTTGCCTGAGTCTTTCTAGAATACAGGGCTGTCAGAGAAGTTTGAGACAAGCGACAGACTGTGCTTTTCTCTACCCAGGAGTCCCAGACTCACCTTGTAGTCATAGCCAGCGCTGAAGAGGATGTTGGCAGCTGTGGGGTGCCACTCCACCAGCCCCACCCTGCGTGCATGAGCCACCAGCTCCTTCCTGTAGGCCGTGAGGTTCCTTGCCAACAGCTGCTTGGGGATGTTCCAGATCTTAATCTAGAGGGGAGACAAGGGCAGGAGTGTGAGCTGGGGGACATCTTGGGGATGTTGCTGTCCTCAGCCGTGGAGCAGGTAGTGCTTGGCAGAAGGACCCCGTTGTTGGTCTCTGTTGCCGCCACCACCCAATCGAGAGAAAACTGGAGTCTCCTCAAGGTCCTCCATCAAGCAGGCTGATCTTGACCAGAAGAGAGGCTTCATTCTTAAACCTGCCCCAGGGACTTTTTAACCATTCCCATGACCCAAGGTGAACAGATAGGGTGGACTGAGGATAGAAGGGACTGCCACAGTAAAGGGAAGGTCTCCATCATGGAAAGAGCCCCAGGGAGAGCAGCATGGGGCCATAGCACCCAGGAAGTGTTGCATGTGTACTCCTTCCATTCTGCTGGGGTCTCAGGTTCCAAGTCAGTGTTCAGATCATATCCCAAAGACAGGCAGGTTTCCCAGGAGGCTTTGCTTGCAGCTCAGGGACATTTATTTCCTGGTTTTGATTTTGATAACAGGACATGAACATGAAGTCTACCTGCTCCATCTGCAGGACACACAGAGCTGAGCCTGGGGTGGGGCTGGAGGGAGACAGGTTCTGGGCTTATTTACAGAGGGGGAGGTGTGTCCCGAAGGAGGTGGCATCTACTCTATCTAGGGAGGAGGAGCAGGGAACAATTTGCAAGGATGCATTTACATGGACTAGGTCTGTTGCCACCCTAGGCTCCATCATCCTGTCTGTCCTCCTGCATCCCCCAGAATCCAGAAGGGACAGCAGAAGCCCAGAAGCCTTCTAGGAAGATCTGGCAGGGGGTGGTGGTACACACTTGTGATCCCAGCACTGGGGGGTCTACAGTGGGAGGATCGTAAATCTGAGGTCAGTCTAGGTTACGTTGTGGAATTCCATCTCAACAAACACCCCCCAAATTAAACAACAGCAACAAAACACTCCAATATCGGCTCCCCCCAAATATCTTTCAGGGGATCTTCAGAGCAGGCCTGAAAGAACAGGCATCAAGAGGCAGGCCCGATCGTCCTTTATTCTTAGGTCTCTGAGCAGTCTCCTACGTGGAACTTTCTGCTTTGAGCCAATCTTGCTTTACAACCCAGGGCTGGCCTTGAACTTGAGATCTTCCTGCCTCAGCATCTGAAGAGCTAGGGCTGCAGGTATGTACCACCACACCCAGCCCTCAGTTTTCTGCCTTTCTCTCCTGCCTCCTAGTCTGCTTCCTTTCATAATGATTTCTCTTTCCCTTTTGGTATAAGCCACCGGGCAGTGCTGAGTTAAATCAGGGACTATTTTAGCATCCTGCATCACTGACACTTCTAGTAGTCCCTCACTTCTGCTATATGTGGCCATTTCTCTCGAGAGATGTGGCACAGTCGGGGGCAGAGAAGCTTGAAGCCAGCTCTGCTGCCTGGGCTGTGGAACCCGGGGGCAAGTTGCTGCTCCTTTCTAATCCTCGGCTTTTCCATGGGAGCAATGGGCGCTGGGAAGACCGAGGGAAGGGGTCAGCGTGATGTGGTCAGAATACAGGGGGATCACAAGAAATGCTGACCGTGGCTTTTTATCTCTATCTGATTACATTTTATTTATTTACTGAGCATGTGCAAGTGCACATACTTGCCCCTGTGTCTATATGGAGGTCTGGGGACAACTTGTGGGAGTCAGCTCTCTCCTTCCACACAGGCCCGAGGTGATCAAACTCAAGTTGCCAGTCTTGATGGGAAGCCTGATGAGTGGGTCTTGGAACTACCCATACTTTAATTATTTGTTCACGACTGGGCCTTTGAAGTCCCCATCACTGTATTTTTGAAGCAGCTGCCCGAGGGATAACAAATGCGAGCATCGTGGGGATGAGGCCTGCACTCCTGGATGGGTGGAGCAAAGCACTCACTCCTGCATGGGTGGAGAAAAATGGCTGTGCTCCCAACTTTCCAGGAGGATGGGGCAGGAGGATCACTTGAATCTAGGAGTTTGAGATCACCCTCAGTAACACAGAAAGTTGGTGGGGTGTCTTGAGGCCATGTTCATATAAGCCCCTCCCTTGTCCTTCATTCAGTCAGTGTGACATGAAATGATCTTCTATTTCCTGGTCCCCTCACAGCATGTCACAGAGAATGAGTCTCACCGGGTCTTCCTGCGATGGGCAGGAAGTAGTACACCCATTTTATGGGAGGGAAACAGAGCTGTTGAGAGGCATCACGGGCCCAAGCCCCACACACCCATGACGCCTCCTCCACCTCTCACTTCCTCAGTGAGATAAAGCCGGGGAATGGACACTGATGGCTTGGGAACCTTCCCGTCACTCGCAAAGCACTGCCCTGGCACTCACTCACCGTGGCATCTTCAGAACAGGAGGCAATCTCAAAGTCATTGAAAGGATTCCACTTGATGTCCAAGACGTTCCCTTTGTGCCCGCAGACCTTGGGGTAGTGAGGGTCCAACTTTCCTGTCTGCAAAACAGTGTCACAGGCATGGGAGAGGAGGCCGGTGGGATGACGGTTCCTCAGTCAGTTGGTCATCACCGCATAAGCAGGACACGTAAGGGACGGTTCCAAGGCAGCACACCTTCCCACACACCCTGTGTGACCCTAGAGAGATCACTTCACTTTTTTGAACCTTCCCGTCCGCCTTGGTATAGGGGAGGATATGATGAGTGTTTCACAGCTGTCTGGCCCAGTGCCCAGCAGGTACTCAGCTCCAGAACCCTTTCTGAAAATGGCCTGGCAGTTCCCCAGGAGTTAAATGCTAAGAGGTACCATGTGATCCAGCAGTTCTGTTCCTAGATGTATCCCCGAGAGAAATGAAAACATGGAAACACTTGAGACTCATTCATCTGCAGCATCCACAGCAGCGCTATGACAACCAGAAACTGGAGGCAGCCCAGGCGCCCACCGAGTGACATGCAGAACGCACAGTATGCAGCACAGTTATGTGGTGGGATATTATTCAGCCAGAAAAGGGGATGCTGTAAAGAAACCTTGAAAGCAATATCCTAAGGGAGAGAAATGGGCCCGAAAAGCTACTTATCAACAGGTAGGTGGCACTCCCCTCTGACTCCAGCATGGGGGAGGCTGGGCAGACAAAGAAGAGTTGAGGTCAGTTTGGACTCAAATAAACATAAAGCCAGTTCTTAGTTAGGCACTGGTGGCATGTGCCTAGTTTCCCAGCGAATGAGGAGGCTGAGGCAGAAGGATCTTCTGGGCCCAGGAATGGAAAGCCTAGCAAGCCAGCGAGATGGTCTCTTCCATGTACATGTGTTACCTAAGGATCCCACTTGGATGATGTTCAGACGCAGGTCACCATGAGAGCAGTTTAACCCTGCCCCGTACCTGGTACACAGAATCCCAACTACTGCATTTGGAGAGGCCAGTGCCAAGGGTGGGGGTGGCTCCCTCCTTCCCTTCCCCTTTGCTTTCTGTCTTTATTATTATTTTCATTTATTTTATGTGTATGATGTTTTGCCTACATGTCTCTCTGTGCACCATGTACCCAGACAAGGGTACGGCTCTGAAAAGGGCACTGAATCCTTTTAGGACTGGAGTCTAGATGACCGTGAGCCACCATGTGGATCCTGGGTATCACCCAGGTCCTCTGGAAGAATAGTCTGTGCTCTTAACCCCCGAGCTGTCTCTCTAGTCCTGCCCCCAGATCATGTTGTTTATGAGACTTTGTTTTTGTTTCAGGCTCCAAGTGTAGCCAGGAAGGATGGATGATTTTGATCTCTGGACCTCCTTACCTCTACGTTCTGAGGGCTGAGACTGTAGGTGAGCATGACCAGGCCTGCTCTACCATGCTTAGCTATTTTTGATTTTTTTTTTGGTCTAATTATTATTTTGATTCTTTTTTTTTGAGACAGTTTTATTCTATAGCCCAAGCTAACCTGGAACTCTTTGTAGACCAGGCTGGCCTTGAACTCATGGCAATCCTCTTGTTACAGTTTCTAGAGTATTGGGATTACAGGCATATGCCACAGTGCCTCTCTCTCTCCCCCTTCCCCCGTCTCTCTAGACATTAGGGACATTATTTGACACATATGAAAAACAATGTCTCATATGAAATATTGCAATGTTAAATTTATTGGCTTTATTTAAGAAATATGCTAAGGAAATTGGTATTATACATGTAACTTATTCTCAAATGGTTCAGACAAAACAAACATTAAGTCAAGCCTGGCAGTACAGGCTACTTATGAAGCTGAAGTAGGAAGGTGACAAGTTCAAGGCCTGGGAAACTTTGTGGGTCTCCAAATTTTACAAAGTGGAAAGCAGGGTAAGGTCTGGAACTCAGAGGCAGAGTCCCTTCCTATCAAGCTGAGGACCCTGGGCTCAATCCTCTCCACCACCAAGGAATAAAGAAGTGTGCATACACACACTCAACAAACGTGAACTGCATCGTCTGTTACTTATGTGTGAGCAGCAGGCAAAAGGCTGCCCTTCTCTGTCAGGTGACTCTGCCTCTGTTGTCAGAAGTAGGAGCGTCCTGTACAGGACAGGCAGGTCACATGCTAGGCCTCCAGGAAGAGGACCAGTCTTAGCTACCATTCTGTGCTCTGTCCTCAGAGTACCCAGCCCGCCTCGTGTGTAGGCTGTGTTGATCAGGCTGGCCTTGAACTCCTGATTCTCCTACCTCCACTTTTCAGGAGATAGGATTAGAAGGCATTTTAGGTGTGCACCACTACAACTGGCTTTCAGGAGAAGGTTTTAAAAATCAAAAGCCGGGCTGGATAGATGGCTCAGAGGTTAAGAGCACTGGCTGCTCTTCCAGAGGTCCTGAGTTCAATTCCCAGCAACCACATGGTGGCTCACAACCATTTGTAATGAGATTTGGTGCCCTCTTCTGGCCAGCAAGCACACAGACAGACAGAACACTGTATACATAATAAATCTTTTTAAAAAAGTCATGTACTTGCTTCCGCAAGCCCCTCCCTCAGGCTTGGGCTGTAACCATCTCTTCCTTGTAGGTCTGCAAAGGGTAAGATGAGACAATAGGGCGGGAGCAGTGGAGGTAAATGCTCAGCCAGAGTAGCTACACCTGTGACAGGCTGTATCTCAAAGCAAAGAAAGAAAAATAAAAAAGCAAACAGAAGAAAACGCACTAACAGCGTATTTGCAGATGGTGAGATGCACACAGACTTTTTTTTTTTTTTACATCATTGACTTCTTTTCTTTTTTCTTTTTTTGAGATAGGATCTTTTGTAGCTCAGGCTGGCTTTCAACCTGTTATGTAGTCAAGGATGGTTTTGTATTTTTATTTCATTTTATTTTGGCTTTTCAAGCCAAAGGTTTCTCTGCCTATCCTTGAGCTTATTCTGTAGACCAGGTTGGCCTCGAACTCACGGAGATCTGCCTGCCTCTGCCTCCTGAGTGCTGGGATTAAAGGTGTGCACCACCACTGCCCAGCTTGGTTTTGTACTTTTTATCCTCGACTCTGGTTTCTAAATGCTCGGGTTATATGACCACACTATCTTTGCTATTTTTTTAAAGCAAATTTTCATTTTTTTCATATCTTTGGCAATTAAAACAAATAGCATTTATTTCTGTAATCCCAGCACTTGGGAGGCAGAGGCAGGACTGTCCCTAGGCTGAATATAGTCTGGTCTACACAGCAAGTCCCAGATCAGTCAGGCTTGTGAAATGAGAACTTAAACAATACAAACAGAACTACAAAATTTCTGAAAAGATGATCTTTCTAGGAGTAGTCAAAAATTTGTCCTACAAGTTCAAAGCATTTTCAGAGAGTAGGAATGGTGGGCACATGGGCCAGGCTTTCTAATGCAGCACCTGTGGCAGGCATCACTAATGGATGACAGTATAATCAAGCACAGACTAGAGGAGGAACACTCCCAGAGTCATTAGGACTCAGAGGAACAGAGCTAGGCTAGAGCCCAGGCCTCTGCCCAACAAACTGCAGTGAATCTCTAGAGGACTTCTGGTGCTCTGAGTTCTATCTAGTCTTCTCTGAATTGTGTCCTGACCCTCCTTCCTACATTCTTTTCCTTTTCTTGTACCATTTCCTGGGTCAAAGGGCATGACAGTACAGAATCTTTTGCTATAGGCCTGATGGCTCTGGGCCTTTATCTCTGTTCTCTGGCCCAGAGCCATGCCCTCATTTCTGCCCTGCAGGTTTCTCAGGAAATGCTAATTGTCAGACAGGTCTTGGGCTAACCCTAGGCAAGCTGCCAAGAGCCTGCTGACACTACACCCTCACGTCCTTCAGAGCCTGAGGCGTCAGTTGAGCTCCTCTGGGACCCCCCAAAGCAGAAGCCCCACCAGTCCATTCTCCTCACCCCTCAGGGGCTGGCTGTGTCACTTAAGACCCAGGCATTGGTGACATTAGTCTGGGCTGCTAAAAGCCTTTCAGGGAGGGACATTTATAATCAGGAAGCCAGTGCTACCTTTTTGTAAATTAGATCAGCACTCGGTCAGGGTCAGGCCTCTGGTTTACTGGGTGACTCTCAAACCAGAGAAGCCTGGCTGGCCACAGGAGCTGGCTACCAAGCCTGTAGAGGCCTACAAGCCACCAGGGGGCTGTCCTGAGGCAAGTGGAGAGGGCAGGAAGTTGCAGTCCCTACAAGGCAGAATGAAGGGGTGGGGGTAAAGCCTAGTTCCTGGAAAGAGAAGGGCTGCCCAGGGCCACGCACATTGCTACTACAGTAAGCTAAGGGCTTCAAACGTCCCCCCAGGTGAAAGGTGGAGACCGGGAGGCAGGGGTGGGAGAAGAGGCAGAGGAAGTCAAGCAGTATTTGATGTATAGTTCATCTGACTCCTGCTTCCTGGGGTTGGACCCCCACCCCCACCCCAGTACTGTTCAAGCTGGGCCTCTGAGCTCTGCTCAGGCCCATGGCTTCTTTCTCTGCTGTACAGGGGCAGGAAAACATTCACTCGCAAGGGGGGTGAGGGAGGAAATGTACAGATATGGACGGAGAACTTGTCTGGAATGGAATGTTTCACAAACCAGCCTGTTTCACTTCATCTGAGCTATCAACTATCCAACTAAAGCTCTGTAGGGTGCAGGGGAGGAACCCGGGGTGTCATACATGCTAGGCAGCCTTTATTACCACTGGGCTACACCCAAAACACACCCAACTTTAATTGTTGCTTGGTATGTTCCAGGCCCCGGGATATACTTAGTGTGAGAGCATACTGTTCCAGGGGTGCGGGTAGAGCTAAGCATGCACACAAATGTGCATACATGCATGCGTGTGTGCACACCCACACACCTACATGCATCCACACACCAATACACACAGTACACATGCATATGCACGCACACAAGCACATATGTGTATATATGCAGACATATGTGCAGACATATGCATACACAAAAGACACACAGAGACAGACATATGCATGGATATATATATACACAGATAAAAAGACAGACACATGCACACAGATAAACACACATATGCACATGGACACAGACACACATACATGTGCTCAGAAACAGACATACCACTACCTATGCTGACTTAAGAAGGGCCAATCTGCCTCCGAGAACCCAGTGAACTGTCCTACCTATTTCTTCTAGTCCAGCACAGTCATGGGAACCGTCTGGTCCCTCAGGCCATGGGCCTCTTTGGTCCGGTCCCTGTGCAGCAATGGCTTTACCTGCTTTCTCCTTTCTTTCTCCATCCCTCACCCAAAGTCCACATCCCTAGTGCCTGGGAGGCTCTGGTACAGGCCCAGACCTAGAAGCACATTCTACTCCTGTCTGGAAGCTCCAGGCAGTTTCTGCCCACACCTTGTCTTTCCCCTTTGTACCCCAGTAGGCTTTGGTTGCCAAGGCTGCAGGGTAGGTTGTGAAACTCACCCTCTGGCCTTCCTCCAGAGACTCACTGCACAGTGCACAGGGGAGAGGCACCTTGCCTGAGGTGGCACCCTTTATGAGCCTTGAATCTCTGCTTGGGACAGCCTGGCACTCTGGTAACACCTAGGGCAGGAAGCTGTGGCAATGTCAGACATTTTCCCAAGACAGTAGGGCACTGGGGCCTGACCTGCTGCAGTCTCTGGCAGCCAGTGAGGAACCCGTGCATAAACAGTCCAAGCTCTGCAGCAGGGGCTTAAGAGAACAGGCGGCTTTCTGGCCACACCCAGTTCCAGGCTTCTCATCTACACTGGGTGCCGGCAGCCGATCTGGACAAGGGGTAATACTTCCTCCAAGCAGTGTGGGTGAGGCCCCAGCCTGCACAAATACCCTGCACCCACTATTTTACAAAGGGCTGCTGGCTGCTGAGTTCTAGGGGACGGGGCACAGGTGGGTTCCTGTCTCTTTCTCTATCTTTAATGCCCAGTCAGACAACCTGGATGTGGCCAGGTGTGATAGCCCGCACCTGTAATCTCAGTCTTTGGGAGGCTGAGGCAAGGAAGACCACAAGTTTGAGGCAAGCCTGGGCTACGTAGGGAGGCCCTGCCCTAAAGAGAAAAGAGAAAAAGCAGGATGTCCAGTTAAATACGTATATTTCAGATGCCTGACAAAGGTGTGGTTTTACAATATAAGTGGCCTTCATGCAACAGTGTAATGGGGAAATTACTGTAGCTGGTAATGGTGGCTCACACCTGTAACTCCAGCATTCCTTGAGGCAGGAAGACTGCCTCAACTTAAAGGCCACATGGGACACATAGTGAGTTCTGGACTAGCCTGGGCTACAGTGCTAGACCTTGTCTCAATAGCCACCCACCCACCTACCAGAAAGAGAAAGAGTTATTAAAAGTTTAGTTTACTTTTAAGCTAAGCTCTTGCTATGTGGTCCAGACTGGCCTTAAACACTCAGCAATCCACCTGCCTCAGTCTCTGGAGTACTGAGTTTACAGGTGTGTGCTGCCACAACTACCCTGCAGTGTCTGACAACATTAAGGTCACAGCTAGCTTATGATCCTGCAATTGTCTTGGGCAGTCACTCAGAGAACTGATCACAGAGAGGCAGCTCCACTCAGAGCCACCCTGAACTGGAATCAACAGATGGCTTGCTTGGTTTTGTTGTGGGACACGGTCTCTTAATGTAGCCCAGGTTGGGCTGATCTTTCGGCTTCAGAGTCGGCAATATTTCTAGACTACCGGGGGGGGGGGCGGCGGCGGGGGTTTGGGTCCAATGCCTCATGCATGACAGGGAAGAACTCTCCATCAGTTTCATCCCTAATTCCTACTAGATAGCTTTTAGGAGTGAACAGTTAGATACTTTATCAAAACAAGCACCTGAGACAATACACGCATGGAAAATTGAGGGTACGTGAGAAGATAGAGAAGCCCCTTAAAGATCTAGTTTGTCTTTCCTGATGGCTGAGAGTCAAGAAACTTCAAGAAAATTCATAAAGCAAAACGGCATACAGAGATAAAGTTTTCGGAGAAGCATCTCAAATAAGGATGTTGAAAGCAATAAATGAAAGAAAGAGGGGGGGGAGGGACGAAGTAAGGAAGGAAAGAAGGAAAAAAGGAAGGAAGAAGCAGCCAGGGATGGCGGTGGACTCCAGTACTTCCAGCATTTGAGAGGCAGAGGCAGGAAAACCGTCACAGCAGAAGTCCAGTGTGATCTACACAGAGAGTTCCAGGTTAGCCAGGGCTCAAACTAAACCAAAAAAAGCAACCGCTAGCTGGTCATGGTGGCACAAGCCTTTTAAACCAGCACTCAGGAGGCAGAAGCAGGAGTTCTCTGAGTTCCAGGCCAGCCTGATCGACATATCGAGTTCCAGAACAGCCAAGGCTATTTATGGACCTGTTTCAACATCCCCCAAAACAAAATAAGAGCAACAAACAATGAACTCTGCTTACTTAGGAACAGAATGCCTGGGGTCTTGTGTCAGTGTTTGTGCCTCATCTTTTAAACAACACACCTCACACCCTAATTAGTGAAGAATGTAGATTGTTTGATGGACAAAACCTTTTAGAAGTACCCAGAGTCGGGAGAAACTTGCGGCAAACGAGGAGCTTCTAGGCCCCTCTACCCCTGACCTGTGGACAGCTCTTCCCACAGTGACCCGTACATCTCTCTCTGACTCATTCTTCTCCAGCTTGTAAACCTTCATCTCCCTAGAGCACATTTTCCACGTCTCGCTATGGCAGTCAAGGCCCTTTTCGCAAAGCCCAATCTGCTTCTCCAGGGCCCTTTCTTTGCTTCCTCACTTTCAAAGCCTGCTCCTCAGTTCTGGTCAGACTGCTTTTGGAATTGTTCTCTGAGCACTCCACACCTCTGTGGGGGCCCTTCCTTTGGCTTTTGAGAACCATGCTGCTTAGCAGCCTGAACAATGGTTAGGTAATTCGCTCAGTCAATGAAAAATCTGCCAGCACCAAACTGAGTCAGCAACCAGCAGAGCAGTAAACAAGGTCTGCCCCTTCCCCTCCCTCATAACATTAAAGTGGGGAGTGAAAGCACTGAGGCACCCCCC